>MU842879.1:0-121600 GCA_030867305.1 Colletotrichum zoysiae | reverse complement strand
CCCCCCCGGAATTCAGATTTCAAAACTCGAATTGTTACTTGCTGTTAGTTGCCTACGGCTCCTCAGTGTCCCAAGATCATGCGGTTTACGTACTGGAAATGAACGGTCGGGGTAGGTCGAGGTGAAAGTCATTGCCGGTCGAAGCTCTACACGTACACGACACAGGGGCAGAGGCCGTCAGATGCCCCTATAATATCAACAATTTTCTCTAGGATAGATAACCTCTCTTGCAGGCCCATATAAGCTTTATCCCTTCAAGAAAACTCTACAACCTCAAAGTTAGGATAAGTGAATAAAAAGCCAATACTTCATCTAATCGACTAATAGTTTACTTTATACCATCTGAAACAATGAGAAGCACTAGGTATAACTAGGCCTCAAGGTTGAAAGGCCCACGCGTGCTCTAAGGGACAGTGTGCTTGCTGCAAAATATTCTATTTACTAGATATTCATCTTTCCTCTCGAGAAAAGCAACGTGCCATCTGACGGAAGCGCACCTTTAGTAAATTAAGGGTGTCTGCTATTTCATTACCCTCCACCATTAGAAGACCGAAATTCAATCCAAACTCATAGAGCCTCTGTACTTCCAAGAGCATTGTCTCTGCCTTGTGTGCCACACAACACACTGGCTCCTTCCTCGCTGCAGGATCACTAGGCATCCTTTGTCCTTCCTCGAGTAATACAGGGTCTCTTTCGTCCTTTAAAATATCAGAGACAGTAGCTTATTCTCGGCGCCATTCTGCACTTACATTGATTAAACTTTGGACCATATCATTCGTAGCCAGCGTAGAGGAGGCATCTGTCAACGGTAACACCTGGAGATCTCGCAGCGTCGTGTGTCTAACTCCCCTAGTCATGGTGTTTCCAGCCGTTTGAGAGACACAATTCGTAGGTAAAGTGTTGTCTAGCAATTTATATTCTTCAGCATAGGCAACCTCGAGAGTTTTATCGGTGTTGCCGTTGCTGCTGTTATTGTCGGGGAGTAGGGTAGGATCACCATCAGGAAGCGAGGTTGGATCCGTCTGGGGTTGCTGGAGAAAATGACTGCTTTCTGTTGACGTTGTGTTGAAGTCGGCATCGCTCAACGGCGACAATGAGGACGCCTGCTGTAGCCATTGATCCAAGATAGATATCCCCAAGTCGCTCAACAAGGGATCCTCGACAACGATGTCTAGGGGCGTATTGGCAACTTCGGTGTCCGTGGAAATGTTTTGGGGCTCCGGTTTCAACGGGAAAGGCCGCATGGCTGGCTGATCCCACACTAAGCTGTGGCTCTCTTGGGTAGTGTAGTCAAAAACCTGGGCATCTTCGCTTGGATGTAAACACAACTCATTGAAACCCTTCTTTCTGTCACCTGTCGTTATGGACATATTAAAAGAAAATTCTCAAATGAGGAACGATTTGAATTCACTTACGGTAGCGCCTCTGGGCGATACGGTTTTGAAGTTTGCGCTTTTCTTTGATTTTCTGAGCATCATCCATGGCGGTGGTTGAATGATGTAGTCTAATGAGTTTGGGGTTGCATGATTGCTGTGCCAAGGTAATGTTCCCAGAAATCGCCAACTGCAGATTCAATACTTGACATCTTGGTATTGCACACATGGCGAATGTATCATGTCTTAAAGCCAGTGAGTGATGAAATGATAACGGGCACAGTTTGGCATACTTACAGGGGTGTTCCAGAAAGGCTAAAACGGTACGGCGAAGCCGGCCGCCCCTCGTAAGTTCACGTCTGACAACGGAACGTTAGTGCTGAGTCTTGACACTTTGCTCGTTAGTGCTGAGTAACACTTTGCTCGTTAGGGCTGAGTGACATTTTGCATGGACAAGGAAGAAGTGTCGAGGCGAGGTTTGCGGCTGCTATCCGGCAGGAAGCCACTGACAAACCCCGTGTTTCCCTCGGCGGATGATCATGTATATCATACTCATTGAGTGGGTTGTGCGTCTGGTGCAGACGAATGAGAGACCTTACAGGATTGATAGCCTATGTATCATGCCGTATTCCCGAACGATGCCGCCAAGGAGGGCGTCGAAGTCCTTGTTCGCTACAGGGTCTCAGATTGGACAATTCCGCACTGAGGAATCAGACCAATCGGGGGCGCTTCTTTCTGTCCCGAGCAGATGTACGTGGTACCAAGCCTCCCCCATCCGGATCGCTGGGCCAGGCCTCAAGAAATGGATGGTCTCATCTTCTAACTAATGCTTCCAGTAGTATATCCATTGCTTGCATTTAAGTTCGAGTCAGATCGCAGTTCAAGTCAAATCGCAGTCCAAGTCTTTCAGCACTACCACTGTCCTTCTCTATTATCGTTATACAATCCACAAATTGTGATACGAATCCGGCCATGCACCTCCCAATCGCCCTCTTTGGCGCTTTCTCTTCCATTTTGTTCTTGTTATTAACCCCGCATCGTATATGGATACTGCGGAAAGAGACAGTGAAAACTGTTCCGGGGCAGCACTGCTCCTATGCCAAACAGGTGTGTCGCAGTCATCTTGTGGTTTTTCTACACTGACCTCGTGCGGTAATAACTAACGCCCTATTGTAGCTGCTCGCTGTACTCCTGGCAGCTCTTCAGCTCAGTGTTTTGACCGAGGCACTATCCAAGCCTTCTCCGCCTCCTATCACGACTGTGTCTGCTACTCTATCTTTCCTTGCATGCGTATCTCTTTTCCCGTTGCTTCTATTGGAGCATGCTCGTTCTATTCGGCCGTCGGACCTTGCAGTTATTTATCTACTTGCTTCTCTGGTACACGATGCTGCTGTGCTTGGTGAACAGGCTTCCAAGAATGCCGTCTTGTCTCTGGCACTGGCAGACTTTCTTCCCACTGTGATGAATTTGCTTACAAAGCTATGCCTGCTAATCACCGAGAGCCGAAGCAAGGTGCAAATTCTACAGGTGTCAGAGAGCAAACCGTCCCCAGAGCAACTGGCAGGTGTCTTGAGCAGAACCTTTTTTTGGTGGATCAACTCCATCCTAGCCCGAGGGCATACTGGTATCTTGGACGAGGACAGCCTGCCATTGCTAGACCATGAACTTGGGTCGCGAATGCTTCGGCGACAAGCTTTGCGAGCCTGGGATCAAAGATGTACGTGGCCCACAGATTCACCTCATGGCAGATATCTCTCTAAAGCGTCTAACAATCACACAGCAAAGCCGGAGACCAAATGGACGCTTCCTAGAGTTCTAGTCGCGAGCCTTCTCTCTCCATTCCTGGCACCCATTGTTCCTCGCCTCTGCCTTATTGTCTTCCGGTATGCTCAGCCAGCCCTCATCAGCACTATCGTGCGCTATTTGAGCACCGCGATCAATGAAGACTCTCCGAAATCAAGCTTTTTGTTGATTCTAATGGCTGTCGTTGTCTATGTTGGCCTAGCGGTGAGTCTTAGATTTGGCTGTCTCCTATGTTCTTGACTTCTAACGACGTGCCTTCGAATAGATATCTAAAGCGGTTTACAACCACCGTCTCAACCGATTGCAGACCATGATCCGAGGTGCGGTAGTCGGCCTCATCAACCGGAAGTCGCTGGACCAGCAGTCTAGTGGTTATAGCGATGCGAAAGCCGTTACATTGATGAGCACAGACGCCAACGGCATTTGTCAGAGTGCCAGATTCTTCCATGAGACATGGGCCCAGGTAGTCGAAGTGGTAGTGGGCATAACGATGCTGGGTAAAGAGGTGGGCTGGCTTTGTCCAGTTCCTCTTGTCATTATATTCCGTAAGTGTTGTCAAGACATAAGCCAGTCGTTCAATATCAATTATTAACCGTCATTTCAGTCTGTTCCAGAATGAGTCGCTATGTGGCCCAGAATCTCCAGAGTAAGCAAAAGGGCTGGAACGAAGCTACCCAAAAGCG
Source organism: Colletotrichum zoysiae (assembly GCA_030867305.1). Classification (NCBI taxonomy): domain Eukaryota; kingdom Fungi; phylum Ascomycota; class Sordariomycetes; order Glomerellales; family Glomerellaceae; genus Colletotrichum; species Colletotrichum zoysiae. The sequence continues at coordinate 117,741 of MU842879.1, read as the reverse complement.
CCTTTCCATGACGAGCTCAATGCTTGGCTCTATGAAAAGCCTGAAGATGTTAGGTGTCACAGCTCACACGGAGTCCATGGTCAACTCCCTCAGGCTCCAGGAACTTGACAAGAGCAGTAGGGTGAGATGGATGATGGTTGCATATAATGCCAGCGGTATGTCTTTACCTTTTAGCCTTATCTTAACCTTCTTGCTAATATTCCAAGCAAATGCACTGGGGATATTTACTCCCATTATCACCTTCGTCCTTTTTGTCCTCGTTGCCCAAATCAACGGGTCTGTATTAGACACAGAGACTGCATTCACAACAACAGCAATCCTAGGATTAGTAACCCATCCTGCCAACATGGTAATGTCAATCGTGCCACAAGCAATCGGTTCACTTGCTGCTTTTGAGAGGATTCAGCTATACCTCTTGCAATTACCTCGACAAGACCAGAGACAATACCTAAAGGAGACTGATAACGCCACCACCAACATGTCAGCAGCAATTGCTATGGATAACGTGGACATCCGGCCAGACCCAAAGGCCCCTCTAATTCTCACTAAAGTTAGCATTGTAGTGAATCGGGCATCATTAGTGGTTTGTTCGGGGCCAACAGGGAGCGGTAAAACGACACTTGCCAAAGCAATCCTCGGCGAGATAGCCCCTGTATGTGGAAGTATTTCCCTCACTTCCAAACGAATAGGCTATTGCGATCAGTCCCCTTGGCTACCGAACGGAACGCTCAAGTCAGCCATATGTGGGTACTCAACCTATGAGCCGAACTGGTACGAAGAGGTCGTTCGTCTGTGTTGTCTCGAAGAGGATATCTCAGCACTTCCCGACGGACATGAGACAATGATAGGAAGCAGAGGTCTGAACATCTCCGGGGGGCAACGACAACGTGTGGTACGTTTGGTTTTCATCTATCCTCTTGTTTTCTCTTCCCTTGCCCACGACACAATGGAAGGGAAACAGTTGATCAATGAATTTCTCAACTGATCACATGGCTTTAGGCGCTTGCACGTGCTTTTTATGCGCGTTGTGATATCATGGTCTTGGACGATGCTTTCAGTGCTCTTGATGGTAAAACAGAAACCCTTGTTGTTCAGAACCTTCTCGGACCCCATGGTCTCGCCCGGAGGATGGAAACTGCCGTGCTTGTTATAAGCAACTCAGGTAAGCGCTCTGTTTGGATGTATAACTCCCTATGGACTCTAATATGGCTTTAGCTTCGTTTTTTCACTTGGCCGATGAACTTGTTATCCTTGGAGATAACACAGTCAAATACCAGGGGACATTGGATCATCTACCGCAAAGCCCTGACCAAATCTTCAAATTCAACACCGACGCCGCAATTGATGATGGAAAGAACAAAGAAACCCGCGTAGATAAAACTTTACGAAGCCAGGAACTCAGGGTGGCTGATGCTATTTCTGATCTGAGTCGGGCGACGGGAGATATTTCCCTTTACAGTACGTGCAATATGTTGCCTCTATGATCAATGTCTAATCCTGATTGTTTTGCTAGGCTACTACATCAATGCTGTTGGCTTCCGAAAGGTTCTTATACTTTTGATATGCACGTCATGTTATTCATTCTTCGTCACATTTCCACAGTACTGGCTGCAAAAGTGGACCGAGGCGCCTCCCTCTCAGACAAACTTCTATATAGGAGGCTATCTGGTCGCATCTTTGATGGCGTGGGTTTCCACTAATGGCTCTATGTGGTGAGTATTGGAAGGAATATCTCCTGTCCTACTACATAGGCGTTGCTGACTTTGTCGAAGGTCAACACATATCCTTATTGCACCTGGGTCAGGAGCTGAGTTGCACCGCCGACTGATTTCAACTGTTGTGGGGTATATACTCCCTCGCCAATAATTCGCATTAAGAACTTAGCTGATGACCATTATTAGGGCGTCACTTGCATTCTTTTCCACCACCGATACGGGAGTTATTCTTAACCGGTGCGTACTTAGCTTCAATAGTAGCAACTTCTCTGCTACCTACCGTACTGATTTATCATAGGTTCAGCCAAGATCTAGAACTGGTTGATAGGCAATTACCGCCGGCTATCCTAGCTCTTTCAAATCGTAAGAACTATCCTATCGTTTACAGTAACTCACTAATATCGTATAGAGGTCTTCAAGCTTGCGGTACAAACTGCTTTGCTTTTTAGTGCGCAGAAATTCATGACACTAACCCTTCCCTTTTGTATAACAATTGTCTATTTAATTCAACGGGTGTACTTGCGTACATCGCGACAACTTCGACTCCTTGATCTAGAGGCGCAATCAGCAGTTTATTCCAGCTTCCTTGAATTGGTATGACATGCATACCGACCCTAATGGATAATATGAACTAATACTTGTTTTATTAGGATGAAGGAATAATAACAATCCGCGCATTTTCCTGGCAAAGGAAGATTGAAGATGTCAATATCAGGTCCTTGGATAAATCGCAGCAGCCAGCATATACTCTCCTTTGCCTGCAACAGTGGCTTGGACTCGTCCTTGATCTTCTAGTTGCAGCCATCGCAGCGATCTTGATCGCCCTTGCTCTAATGCTAAGGGGGTCGACAACATCTGGGCAGATTGGAATGGCTATGAATCTGGTCCTGGTCGCAAACACCACTCTTCTAGGTCTTGTGACCTCCTGGACTAACATGGAAATCTCCCTTGGTGCCATGTACGTTTTTTCACGTTTCCTGTTACCTGACCCGCAAGCTTGTTTAAACTCATGGCTGATCATCCAACAGTTCTCGCTTGAAGAATTTGGAAGCAAACACTCCCAGAGAGGATGAGCCACGTGAATCTTACATGTACAGTTCAGTGGATGCCTGGCCATCGTCTGGCATTGTAGAATGTGATGATATCACAGTGGCATACAAGTAAGACATCCGCTTCAGATGCACATCTAACCCCAAATCTGACTGTCAAAGACCAGGGAATCTCGCCCTTAAAAACGTCACTTTCAAGGTCTCAGCGGGACAGAAGCTCGTGGTCTGTGGTCGTACTGGCAGGTGTGTATCTCTGTAAACCCATAAGGTTGCCTCCAAGCTCTGGCTAACAGGTGATTTTAACATGTTAGTGGCAAAAGTACTCTGTTACTGACGCTCCTGCGTCTTTTGGACACCCAGTCTGGCACTATCAAGGTAGATGGGCTTGACCTAAGCCTAATTCCTCGCTCTTTGATCAGAGAGCGATGCTTTATTACCATTACGCAGGACCCATTCGTCTTTGGGCAAGCTACTCTTCGGTTTAACCTTGATGTAAGAGTTCCCTACTTATTTTCTTCGCCTTGAAATCATCACATGTAAATTGGGCTGATTTTCTTCCTAAACAGTTTTCTTCTTCTCTTCCGGACGAAGCAATAGCTGCTTCTTTGCAGAGAGCTGGACTGTGGTCACATTTCACTTATGGTAGGCCGAACCTATCATTGACAGAAACCCGGTCTGTACTGGACAAGGAGATGGCGGATCTACCGACTATGTCCGCCGGCCAGCTGCAGCTCTTCGCTTTGGCACGCGCACTTGTAAGACTGCAGGTGCTGAACCCTCCACAAAGTCTTTCGGACGCAGTTTTGAGCAGTCCCCACCCCATGCCGGTTCTTCTTCTCGACGAAGCCACATCGTCACTTGATCCGGATACGGAGGCCGTGATGCAAAAAGTGTTACACCAGGATTTCACCGAGCGAGGTCACACTGTTATTGCCATTACACACAGATTAAGTGGAGTGACCGAGAACATGCGATTAGATCAAGACATGGTTGCGGTGTTATCCGAAGGAAGGTTAAAGATGGTCGGCAAAGCACATGATTTTGTAGGAGCGGTTAGCATATGAGAGTGCTAAGGGGCCTCCGGCATCTATTAGACATCAGGAAAGGCTGCGTTGGGTAATTCGACAGTGGTGGGAGAAGTAGTTGAGGGGTGCCGATGGTCAATATAAGATTCGTTTATTGGTTCAATTATGTCCTATAGCGTAATTAACTGAATACAACATAGCTGCGCCGCCCTCCTTTTTCTTAAACTTATCTTCTTAATAGGGACTATCTCTCATTCCCTTACTAGCTATACTTTTTACTATTTTGTAGGTATTACTAAAAGTGTTTTCTAATTTTACAGACTTCTTACCTTCTTTAGTATGTCACAGAATAGACCACTGACTAAGGGGATATATTGCCAAGTGTTTGACCTGCCTTGAAGACAATTGAGGGCGGCTGGTAGAAAGCATGCTGGATTGGTTGAATGGTGAAGAGATATGGTCCACGCGACACCGCCTTCCGGCGCGGGCGTCGCGTGTGGATCCAGCCGCGAGGCAGTATTTAGCAGCGCGGAGGTCATGGAAGGAAGAACAATATGTGTAGTGTGTAACCATAGAAGTTATAGAAAGACAGCTTGTAAGGTATTGTAAGACGGGTATATTGTACTATATATAAATTGTTATCCCAGGCTTTTGGTTAAGGGCTATGCTGTACCACTCTCTAGTCGGTACACAGGGTACTGCATTCGACGTCAAAGCCGGGAGGACACGTGCAATCCCGATCAAAGGGAAAGAAACCAACTTTGCAATTTCCCTGTACGCAGGTGCTGGCGTTGCCATTCTGTGTGCATGAAACAAGTGCAGGGTCATCAAAGTGTAAGTTGTGGCATTTCCCTGTACTGGCCGCAACAGTGATAGCGGAATAACAAAAGGCGGCAAGAAAGAGCGCAAACTGCATGGTTGTGATAGTCTAGCCAAGTTAGCTTTTCATAGCCTGCAGGAAGGGGGGAAAGAGAAAGGAGGTTGAATCGATTGATACCGTTTGAGTCGAAGAACAGTGAGCGGCCTGGAAAGGGAGGAAATATTATGTGGTCTAGTTGTGAAGAAAAACCTACAAGTCCAGATTTTGATATGCGTTACACGGATCCTGGTTCGGTTTGGTGGCGTAGTCAAATGGTATCGTAAAATAATAAAAAACAAAACTCCAAATGTGTATGGCGCGGACGGAAATATGTGAGATACCAAAGGGCAGGTCGGGGATCAGAGAGGGCAGAAGGCGGGTTTTATAACATTGACAGACTTGTCAGGATCAGAATTCCTCAAGACGACTTTCAATAGACATTCCGAGAGGCATCAATCGTTTTCAAAACTGGCGGAGAACGACTACCTATGAACCTATGTGATCATCAACCAATAATGTGCCCACTGCGGCATGCTCTATTGCCAAGGATCATAACTATCTGTACCTTGAACACATCCTGAGTTGCTGTAGCAAGGGGCACCCCTACACATGCAGACTCAGTACTCCGTAGAGTTCGGACAGCGCACCGCATCCCAACGATTCACGAAGGCCAACGACCAAAACATTACGGTCGCCGGTCCTCTCATTTCGGATTTCGCCGTCACTGATCGGCAGCACGATTCAAGGTAAACTACCGCAGCAAACGATGTTCGGATATTCCGATATAGTGCATGGTTCTGTGTCATGAAGGTTTTCACCTAGCCTGGGTATTTGAGCGCTTTGTTGATGCCCTCATGTAGAAAATTTGAAGATGCAATTCTCTGACCGCACTACCTTAATGCCAATTTTCAATATTGTTTATTGATTGAATCGGTTGTCTTCCGCTGTCTAGCAGTAATGAGACCCGGGATCGAATACACTATTGTGGCTTTTCATCAAAGTGCTAAGTCATGGAGCACAGCAGTCGCACCTTATGCCAAAACGCTGTGCTTGTATTTTCGACTGGATATCGATTCTCAAGTTACACCTTATAATGCGGGATTTACCAAGACTCTCGGATCGCCTCCATCGTTCTCAGATACTGCTCGGTGGGGAGGCTCCCGGTTTCGTGTAGGACATGCCCCCGACGAACAGTCATCCATGTTAATCCTGCAAGCTTGTAATCACCCTAGCCCCTGTTGAACCTGGTAGTGCCATGCGTTTATAGCGTGCATCGAGAGCCATTCCATTCCAGTCCAAGCAGCTCGTGCGGCTATAACGCTTGGGTAGACCACTGTTAAACCATGTCAAAGTACATATGGCCTAGACAGGCCCTGGTAAAATGAACTCTAAAATGACCAACAGATCCGGGAATATAAAGCTTTATTAATGTCATCCTCCGTGAAAACTTAACCTTGGTTAGATGAAGAACAACAACAACATTCCTTCTTTTAAATTACTTGCGACAAAACACATTCTTTTTTAGAATACATTCTTTCGGAGTTAGCATTGTCATGCATTTCTCTCCTGTTGTTGTTTTCCTTATGGGCGCAGCCTATTCTCGTTCTGCTATCGCTATGCGTACGTTTTCGGCATACCGAATTTGGAGTCAGCCAGAGAGAGTTTTACTAACATGTCTAAAGCGAGCGCCTTTCTGGATTTCGGTTGCACCGGTAAAATCAAAGATATTGTCACACCCCTTTCAGATGCTCAAGAGGCTCTCAACACTGCCGACGCCGCAACTGCTGGTGCCGTCTTTGATCTCCTCGATCAAACTACAGAGCTTTTAGAGGACAGATTCCTGTTGAAGAGAGTAAAATTCGAAAATCCTCATCAGGCGGATGTCGATACGCTCAACGCCAACATCGCAAAAATGCTACAGGCTCTTCCGAATACGTCGTACGTGACCCTCCCCCCCCAAACAAAACGGTACGGGATAGGCGACTCATCAATGTTCTGAGCAGAGAGAACTTTGCTTTGATAAATCTGATTAAACAGGCTCAAACAGCAGTTCCGGTTATGACGAACACCTGCAAGATTGATACTCCTTAAACCAAAAGGAGAGAAAGCCACCGGTAGGAAGAAGTAGCTGAGGGGTGCCTATGGTCGGTACTCGGTACAAGATTCGTTTGTTGGTTCGATCATGTCCTGTAGCGTAGACGACTGACTGAAATATGGCTGCCACGCCCTTCTTGTTCTCAAATTTGCTATTTATGTGTCATCGGCAGTTGGCTCGACAAGGACACTCTCTCGTTCTCTCGCTGGCTGCACTCGTCGTTGTTCTGCAGGCATCACCAAAGCTGAGTCCCCAATTTCGAAGACTCACTGCTCTCTTTTGGCCTCATTCTTCTCTGAGCCTGCCATCTCAAAAGGTTGAACAGCAACCGAAGACATCCCGCGGGCGCAGTTCTTGTGGATCGCCCACCTCAACCCGGGAGTTTTCCAAGGAGCGCTTATAGGCGCTCAGGTCGCATCAAATTACGGCACCGTCGGGGGCTTCAAGGCTTGTTAATCAGATCTCGAGGTCTGCCGTGCCATGAGCGGCTGATGTCTATTAGAGCATCATCTCGAGATTGCATCATATCGCCGCCGTCTTGCGTGCGAGGCTCTCTCTCTCTCTCCTTTTCTGTGCGTGTGTTTGTGTGGCCCTCTTTTTTAACCTTTGCCAACTCCCGCCAGAAGAAATCGGGATTGAGAGGTGAAGGGTTCAGCCGGGGTCAAACGTCAAACGTGCATTTTTCTTCGAGTGCCGAACTCCCGGCGCCTCCCGCATCGCCAGGCTCTGCAACATACGCCCGGGCCAAATGCAGGATCGTCCAGCTGCCGCGCCCATAGACCTTAAAGTCCCTCGGATCCTCGCGTAATCTTTGCCGCGTCTCCCACCCATCCCCCACAGCCCCCGAGGGGGAGGGTGGCTGGGGACTGACAACAAATGTTCACTTGGCATCTATCCGTGCAGATGTCCATCCATGATCAGACGAGGGATATGACCAGATGAACCTCACAAGGGAAAAAACCGGATCTCGGCAATAACTTGCACGACATGATACAAACTATCTCATCACACGTTCCACCCGGTAAATACGCCCAGACTTTCCGTCCAAAACGCTCCTTGTCCCACTTATCGAATGCCAATTCCCAGCATGAGGAGTACGTACGCACGCGGCAACAGCACTGCCGCCCAGTTCTCGAGATGAGAACATCACGAGAAAACACCCGCAAGGGTGTCCACCCATTCCGTTACTCATGTTCTTCTCATTGAGCTGAAACACGAAAGAACTGCAACAAGAGGCCCCTGTGTGTGATCAGTCATGAGCACTGAGGACAGCATTGGAACAACAGACATGGGCTAGAGTCCTGTGCCATGTGCTGCTCAATTCGGGAGGACAATTCCCTGAGGGCCCACAGTATAGGAACACCCGTTCTTCCTCTTGAGTAGTATACTATTACATGTCTCTTTACTGCGGGTCTGACTGCCGTGAGCCGATAGAGTGTTCCCGGCGAGCTTGTAATTGAACCAAATCTTGACCTTCGTAGCTTTAGGACTTGAGCGGTACCTGATCGCCACGAATCCTCGACCTCAACTCTGCACCGTTCGTCGAAATAGCCGCCACATTTATTTTGCAAGACATAAAGGGGGTCGTAAGACCATATCTCATTGAATTGTACTTTAACATGTGGCTCAAACGTGTCATAATAGTCACCTCCCCACCTCTCCATTCGAGCCAAACAGACCTTGGCGTATTGTGTCAGGCCTAGCTAACCGATACGCCGCGCCCTGTGCAGCCGGCAGATTCTGACTCCCAAGATAGTGCTAGTAGCCATTACTGAGCAACTTTATTATTCAACGCTAACTTGACTGGGTATGCTATTTTTGAAATAAAATAAAATATCCTTAGCTCTACCTCTAACTCTAACGGATCATGGTATTATGTTATCCAGTACTCGGTTGAGCGGACGTAGGCAATAATATACTGGCTTTGGTACAGCTTAACGATACTGGAACTTGATGAGGCACGACACCAGTAAATGGCCTTCAGAAGTTGCCATACTCGATATTCTTCACAAAGCCATCAAAACTTGATTTTCACGGTACCTTACGAATACCCTGATTAGGTTGCTTCATTCCCTACTCAATGCCAAATATGTCGGGCTAGCCGTGATCCCACGGTCGATATTTATTGCTGTAGGTACATGTATTGACCAGAACAGCTGGCCTTTAGAGAGGTACTGCTGCTCTAAAAGTTTTATATGAGTGGCCTCTTAAACCAGGATTCTTTCTTTTGAAAACTGTCGTTGTGATTTCATTTCCAACCAAGCTTATCGGTTCACCTCCGCTGTGGCTAAGGTGAACGTTGAGATCTTGACCCCGCCTTCATCCTTCCTGGATGTTCAGGCTTCTTTGGCTTCGGCGCAAGTTAGTTTTAATTCTGCTCGGAGGCCCCGGGGCGCGTTACTTCGGAACGGCGACTTGTATTCCCCAGATGTGGGAGGCTGAGATGATGGTTTCGAAAGCGGCGGGAGCTTTCTGGCATGACGGTCAGACACCCTGCGTTGGGGTCATGGAGAGTGATGGGGCGACACTGCCGAAAATATGCGGGGGGGAAAGTATGCTGCCCGGCCAGCTTCTGAGTCACGGTAATTGAGTTAAATTCAGCGATGAGTGAAGGATTCAGTACTTTGAAGGTTGCGCTGCGCTGCGGAGGTTGTATGCAACTTCGGTACTAACGATACACATAGTTTTGGCCCTCAGATCGGTGCTTCGATTGAGTTCACGGCCAAGATTCAGTGGGTTGAACCATGGCTCGGGCTGATTTTGTCATACACTTGGCTTGTGTGAAAAGAAGGTTCGGTAGACCAACAATTGTCCAAATAGAAAATCAAATTAAACGAGCAGCCTGTCTTCAAATCTAGTCTGTTGGAACGAAAGTGTCACTGACAACACAGTCACTTGCCAGGGGCCTTGATGTCTCACAACGCAGGTGTAAGTTGAAGGGAACCGGGGAATGAAAGAACCAAGTGTGTGATTCCGACAGTTTTGCAGACCGTTCCATGGTCACTGTGACCACAGACCGTAGGCTTCCGCACGCACGTTCCGATCTCAAATCGCGGTGCGTGTCAGAGCATCCTTCTCCGTGTCAAACCGCCAAAGGACATGACAACACAGACCCAACCGATCGAGAAGACATTTCCGACGACCGGCCGTGCTCAAAGAGACATACCGGCCGTCCATCCCCAAGGAGGCCACAAGCCAATGGTTTCGGAGTCCTCGTCAAACACCATGGACACTTCATCGGCCCAAATGGGCTCCGCGGCAATCATAGACGCCTTCTCTCCCGGAGCGGCCTTCCTCCGGTCTGAGGCACTCTCACTGTCAGAGCTGCCTCTCTTTCTCCGTCAGATCCCGGATATCGTATTGGAGATCACCTCACACCTCCCCACGGAGTCCGCCATGTGCCTGGCTCTGACGTGCAAACCGCTGTACAGCCTTCTCTTCCAGAGCGCGCTTCGGAAGCTCAAGAGCAGCGAACGACACACAGCCGGGTTCCTCTACCTACTTCTCAAAGACCTACAACAGACTCAGGACCGCACGTATCTCTGCCACCATTGCTCGAAACTACATCGATGGAGGTGTCCCCATGGGGGCCTGGGCCACTGCGAGGCTTGCCCTCGTATAGGGGTAGAACTGGGGCGTTCCCAGCACGCGGGCGATCAACAGCACGCGTGCATCACCTATCGATCCTACTTCACCTACGCTTTCAAAGGAGTCGAGACCGGTGGAGACTTCTCAAGATGGGTCATGCACCGGGAGCGCGGGGGGTTCTGCTCCTGCTGTGGGAAATCGCCGCCTCGGGCGACGGACGCTACGTCTACATGAGGTTTTGCGGCGTCTTCTGTAGCGCAAGCATACGTGTATCTGTTCATTGAGATGTGTAGAAAGCGATTATCATGACTAGCCTAGCTTTTTTCGTAATACCCTGAACGCCGATTCCACGCCACAATTCTTTGACTCTAGGGATTCAGTTGACTCCGATCTGACTTAGCAGCCACTTGGCCTCCTCCAAGACCTCTTCCGGTCTGCCTCCCGCTTCGACGGGGAGAACGTCCAACTCGCCGACGCAGGCGGCCTCATAAATCTCAACCTGACTCTCGACCATGTTCGACAGCATGTAGTGGTCCTCCCTTTCGCTGACCCGCTCGGCCAACGTGTCCGGGTCGCACTGGAGGTCGAGGAACACGACCCTCACGCCGTTCCGCGTCTCGGCCACGCCCCTCAGCGCATCGCGGTACGATTTCCGCAGCGCCGAGCAGCTGACGACGACGGAATCGTAGCCGAGATCCTCGACGGCCTCGACCGCTCGCCGGCCGATGCGGTTCAGCCACGCCGCGCGGTCCTCGTCCGTCAAGGCGACGTTGCCGCCCATCCTGTCGACGGCGTCCTTGGAGTGCAGCGAGTCGCCCTCGACGAAGGGAACCCCGAGCTGAGAGGCCAGCGAGGTGGCGAGCGTCGACTTCCCGCTGCCGCAGAGGCCGGCGATCACGACGACCGTCTTGGCGGGGCCTCGGCTCTGGTCGACCCAGCAGTTGGCCTTGAAGTACCCGACAAAGTTGTCGACCAGCTGCTGGTCCAGCACAGGAGCCTGAGCGAGCGCGGGCGACAGCGAGCGCGCGTTGTCCGTCGCGTACGTCTTTGACGGCGAGAACTCGTCCCTGTCGTACTTTGACGCGAAGAAGTCGACGAGCTTGATGGGCGGGTTGGCGACCGGGTCGGGATCCGAGACGCGGAGGCGGCGGATCCACTCCCTGGGCTCGACCTCCTCGAACTCCAGGCCGGCGGCCCGGAGGGCGGGGAGGAGGTCGTCGGCCCAGCTGAAGGTCCTCGCGTTGGTCACGTTGGCGAAGAAGACGCCGTCGGCGTCGGAGAGGGAGATGTCCACGACGCCCTGGGCGACGGTGTCGACCGGCAGCCACGAGGGGGTCTCCCGGAGCACGGGCAGGGCGCCGACGGTGACGGCCGTCTGGAGCATCAGGGGGATGGCCTCCGTCGCGTTCCAGACGCCGTGCCGGGTGTCGGCGACGATCTGGCCGATGCGCAGGACGCGAGCTCTGACGCCGGCCTCGGCGGCGCGCGCGCAGAGGTGCTCCGCGACGGCCTTGGACTGCGCGTAGCCCATGCCCTGCGCCCACTCAAGCTCGGGGGCGGCCTCGGGGACGGGCGTCGTCGTGGCGCGGACGACGGTGCTGACGGACGAGCAGAAGTTGAACGACGCGGGCGACGAGCCGCCCGCTCCGGCGTCACCGGCGTGCTTGCAGAGGGCGACGAGGTGGTTGACGCCCGCGATGTTGCCCGTTTCGAAACTCGACAGGCGCATGTTGAAGTTGACCGACCAGGCCGCGTGTATGACGAGGCGGAGGTCCCGCTTGACGCGGGCGTAGGCCTCCTCGGCGAGGCCGAGCTTGGGATCGGCCAGGTCGGTGGCCAACGCGACGAGCTTCCTGCGGGAGGATGCCGGCATGGCGTGGTACAGGCGGCGCTGGATGAGCGAGCTCTTGACGCGGCGGGCAGCCTCGGCGTCGGAGCTGGCGCGGGCGAAGCAGTAGATGGTCTTGACAGTAGGGTCTGCGGCGAGCTTGGTGACGATGTGGGCACCGAGCGAGCCGGTCGCGCCGGTGACGGCCTATCGGAAAGTCAGACGCAATACTACACAGCCAGAAACGCGTTTGGGGGACATACGATGGACGACCTAGGTGCTAACTTAACGGGAGGGAAAACGCCGTACTTCTCAATGAGCTCGCGCATTTCGTCCTCGATGGCGACTTCGGCCGCGATATCCTCGCCAGCGCCGAGACTGTACAGGTAAGCGCTCAGCTTGTTCACCGATGGGTGGTCAAAGACCACGGTCTGGCCGAGCTTGCTATTGCCAATTTCAACCGTTTTCAGAATGTCGGAGCGCATCTGAATCGCCTGGAGGGAGTCGAGCCCGAGGGAGAAGATGTCGGTGTCGTCGTCGAGCTGGACCTTCTCGGAGAGCGTCCGGACGAGGCCCTCTCGGATAAAGTCCCTCAGCTCGGGGAGGCCCAGCCTCCGCAGGTCGCCGCTGCTGGCGTCGGCGTTGTCGTAGACCTCGTCGATGTCCTTGGCGTAGGTCTTGTAGAAGGCCTGGCGGATGACGCTGCCCTTGTCCGTCCTCGGGTAGGCGCAATCGTGCGGGAGCAGCTTGATCATGTTCTTTGAGATTCGGGCGTACGCCTCGACGGACCGGCCCGCGCCCTCGACGACGGGCCAGACGGCCTCGAGGACCTCGTCGTCCGTCTTGCCGGCGAGGGACGCGGCCGGGACGACGAGGGCGCCGAGGGAGGGCCGCCCGACGCCGAAGATGACGCACTCGGTGACGTTCTTGCTGGAGCGGATCGTGCCCTCCATGTGCACGGGGTTGAACTTCTCGCCGTTGACGAGGGCGATGGTGTCGTCGAGCCGGGCGATGTACTTCCACGCCTTGGGGATCGTCGGGTGCGGCTCGAAGAGGTCCTTTGTGCAGTAGGACCCGTCCTCCTGGTTCGTGGCGACCTTGGCAGGCCAGCCGGGCAGGACGCAGCACTCAAACAGGTTCGGGCCGCGCGGGATCCATTTCAGGTACGGCGCGAGCTTGTCGTGCTCGCGGACGTAGTTCCACGCCTTGTCGTCGGTCGGGCGGAAGGACGTCATGAGCTGACCGACTTCGGTTCTGCAGGAGACGTCAGATATGAGTACACGAATGCTTCCCCGGGAGTTGTTGCGACTCACGCTCCGTAATGGCCGACCAGATTGACGCCGTTGCTGACGAGCGCGTCGCCGAGGTCATCGGGACAGGCCGAGCCGCCGTACATGACGATCTTGAGCTGGCGCAGCACGTCCATGCCGTCCTCCGTCTCGGCGAGGAGCTTCAGTGCGTAGGGCACGCCGTAGAAGATCTCAAAGTTGTGCTTCCGCATGATGCTGCTGAGGTGCTCCCGCGTCAGAGGGAGGTCGGCGTTGTACAGGTGGATGGGTTTCCCGCAGTAGATGGCCCGGTACAAGTTGCAGATGCCGTGGTTGTGGTACAGAGGCAGGGTGACGAAGGCCTTCAAATTCATACTGCTCGAGTAGTTGTGAATGGCCGACTTTTGAGTCTGGTAGATGGGCTTCGGCAGACCGGTTGAGCCTGCAAGGGTTATCAGCACGTCTCGGACGCAACAACGCGGCATGTTAGACTCACCGCTGGAGTGGATGATGTAGACCAGGTTGTTGGCCTCAACCGAGAGATCACGCCCATAGTCCAGACGAGTGTCGGCGTGCACCTCGATAGGGAAGTCGAACGTCGATTGGCCGGCAATCTCAAAGACGTCGAGATGCGGCAGCGTCAGCTTGGCCGCCCCGGCCGTCTCAAGATACCTCTTGTCAGCCAGGAGGTACTGCGCGCCGGTGACGCCGATGAGAGACTCGATCGCCTCTTGCGAGATTCTCGTCGACAAGAACAGCGTTGTGTGGCCGAGCTTGGTCAATGCGAGCATGGTGACGAGGTAGTCAAAGTTGGAGGGGCCGATGACGGCCACAGTCGTCGGCTTCTCATCGGATGTGAGCCTGCTCGGGATGCGCTGCTCGTACACCTTGGCAACACGATACGCGAAGACGTCGAGCTGCCTCATCGTGTAGTCGACATATGTGATGCCAGACGAGGGGTACGAGACGATGACCCGGTCTGGATGGGCCCGGGCCCGTCGGCGCACCAGCTCGTCGACCGTCTGGACGGTGCTGTCATCGTTTGCCGGGTCCTGAACGGCCAGTACGGGCGAGTGGGCCACGGGATTCGTACCCAAGCCGGCGCTGCTCGGGATCGTCGCGCTCGCGGGACCGTAGACAGAAGGAGGACTCATTGCGGCGGGCGATGCACTTGGTTCATCCAAAGTGTGAGCGGGAGAGACACTGGGTTCTTATCGACGCTCACCTCCGTCTCTTTTGCTAGATCGACGGCGGGCTTCCGCGTCTTAGGTCAGTGGCCATTGTTCCGCTGCCGGCGATCCGGTCTCCGCTCTGCTGATTGACAGATCCAAGGCACCGAATGAGCACTCTTGGCGGTGACAGGAGACGGGTGAATAAGATCTGGGGGAAAGTTTCCGTAAGCGGGGAGGGCGAAATCCGTGGTTACCCGGGCGTTTCAGGGTCTGAGCAACGGATTTTGAGCGACAACGGCACGGATTTGGACACAAATTAACCAGGGTGTGGCTGGACTCAAGGATAAGAATCCGTCATCCTCGATGAGAGACTTCCGCAATAATGGGGAACTCACTCGTACAGGAGCATCATCTTCGGCTGCAAACCGGCAAAGCGGCTGAGCCTGGTTTGTTATCTTTCCTGTTGTTTGCAAGTCATCTGTTCCTTGTCCCTTGCTAACTCTGACTACGGAAAACAGCATTCCCCATCACTCTGGTCACTCACTTCACCCGGCGGCGCATCGGGAACCTCCTCGCCAAGACGGGAACGGCGCCCGCCGTCACTAGGTCGAGTGGCGCACACTTACCTGCAGCAGCCAGGCCTCCTCGGCCACTGCCGGTCCAGAAGCATCCAGCTGGCCGCCTGATCCCCTCGAGAGAAACAAGAGGTTCAACTGGTGGACGAGGCGGGGCTTCGAAAGTTTTACAAGAGCTAGAGTAGGAGGAGGTCAAGCGCGTCGCACAAGGGGCGAGGCCCGAGAACCTGAACAAGTTCACCTTTTAGTCACCCAGTATTTTCAATATGCTTTCTTGTGAATATGTGCCTTTCTTTCTCACGTGAATCTCACCCACCAACGTCCGGCATCCAAGCGAGCGGGTCCGCGTCGACGTCCATGTACGGGCCAAAGGCGGACGAGTCGAGCTCCAGCCAGTCCGTCGTCTCCCACTCGTCCAGCAAACCGAACCCCAAGAGCCCCGCATCTCCCTGGCTCACGAGCTCGACCTGCCCAGGGCCATCGTCGTCGTCGTCCTCGGCGGCGGCGTAGGCGGTATCGAAGGCCTGCCCGTCGACGGCCGTCACCGCCGCCCCTCGGCTCTCGTGACTTTGCTGCCGGGACAGCGCCGGCGCCTGCTGGGGCGGTTGTTGTTGCTGCTGCGCGGCCGGCGCCTGGCTCTTCCGCGCCGTCCGGCCGAGGCTCTCCGTCCGGAACTCCTCGAGGATGACGGCGTACCGGCGGCTCGGCGAGTTCGAGGCCGTCGCGTGCGCGAGGTGCGTCTGGCAGCGCTCAGCCAGGCACATGAGCCTCGCGTGCCTCGCCCGCCCCTCGCCCTCGCCCTCGAGGGGGAGGCGGCCGCGCCCCCGCGGCCGCTTCCGCTGCACGTCCCAGACGTACGTCACCAGAAGCGCGCAGAAGGTGACGTACTGCGTCCACCAGAAGGCGTGGAAGATGGGGCCCTCGGCCGCCATGCCGTCGACCGTCTCGAGCACCGTCCCCGCGGCCCCGACGCACTCGGCCGCCTGCGCCCCGCTGCCGGGGCTCGGCCTCCCGAGGAGGAACGGCCGGTTCGCGTGCATGACGGCGTGCGAGTAGGCCAGCCTCAGCACCGTCGCCTGGCGGCGGAAGCTCGGGACGAGCATCGACGGCCGGACCGAGCCGAGGTGGGGGGGCAGGCTGGCGCGCCAGTCGCGCATCTCCCCGCTCAGGCGGTGGGCGGCGGCCACCCGCTCCTCTTCCGAGATGGGCTCGATCGAGTAGACTTCCCTCGACGTGGTGCCGATGATCCGCGCGATCCTGGCAAGCGTCAGCATCTACACTAGAGGATGGGGGGGGGGGGGGGGGGCCCTCCCCAGACTGGCCTCGAGAATACTACTCACTTGGCGTGGAATATCAGGGCGTCAATGTGGCAGCCCAGATGCTCCTCTGACCGCTCAACGGGCCCATGCGTAGTCATGTCCTCGTCTTCGATCCTGTCGGGGTAGTCCTGGTCGATGTCGTCGTCGTGGAAATGCCGCGGCCGGCCGAGGATCACGCCCAGGTACTTGTCCAGCACGTACGCCGTCCAGAACGTCCGCATGCGGCACTGGGCGTGAATGAAGTCGGCGCTCCCCGCGGTCGGGTGGCGCTTCTTGGCCGTCTTGCGGTGCATCCCGAGGGCCGAGATGATCTGCAGGGCGTTCCCGAAGGCGTACCAGGCGCGGTTCATCCGCGACGTGGTGAGCAGGTAAAGGACCTGGATCAGGCGGGACTGGGCGGACTCGAGCCGGGGGAGCCCGGTCTCCCGCTCCGACAGCTGGAGGGCGACGCAGAAGAGCCGGTCGCTCTTGGCCAGCGGCGGCGTCTCGTCGTCTCGCGGACCGGTCCCCTTGGACTTTTCCTGGTGCGCGGTGGACACGGCGAGCGTCGTGAGGACGACGGACGCCTTGCCGCGGCCAATGTCCTGCCACAAGGGCTTTCCTCGGCGGAGGTTGTCCACCATGACGCTGAGCCAGGCCTCGACGGACGGGCGGTGGAGGACGCGGTACGTCGCTATGCAAACGTCAAAGTACAGGGCCAGCAGGTCTTGCAGTTCCTTGGAGTCGGGGAGCGCGAGGTTGGCCACGTCGTCGTCCGCGATGGGAGGCAGGGGCTTGTCGCCGGCCAGCATGAGCGGCTGGCCCTCGGTCGAAGCGCTGAGCTCGGCCGGGACGACGCTGCTGTCGTGTCTCGACAGCCGCTTCCACGCCCTGTGCAGGAACGTCACGCCAGAGGTCGGGTCGAAGATCTGGCCTTGGATCTCTGCCATGCCGAGCTCGGGCGACGCTCGTGACGCAGGCACTGGCCTGTCGCGGACCTGGCTATGAAGCGTCCGCGAGGATAGGGGAGCGGCATAGCGCTCGACCGGCTCTGTGGTCTGATGCAGGACGGCAGAATCCTCCGGCCCGGCCACGGAACCGCGATGAGAGGCTCCGGTGTGGGATGTGGTAGACCAGGCAGCCGACGACGGCGGCGGCGTCGGGGGTCTCCCACGAGAGTACTTGGCGTCGTAGACGCAGGTGAGACCCTTGCGAGTGCACTTATCACAGGGGATGGTGCCGCTGCATTTGGCCTTGCGCTGCTTGCAGAAGTCGCAGGCCCGGCTGACCTTTTGAAACTTGCGGCGGTTGGCCGCGGGCCCGGGGAGCTCGTCGGAGCCTGGCGAATGCTTGTCTGTGGAGCCGAGGCTCCTTTTTCTCGACCCATCGCGGGGGCTAATGGCCGAGGCGGTCGAGGAAGAGCGGCGTGTACGGCGGATTGCGGGGCTGGCCGGGCCGGAGGGCGGGCGACGAGACTCCGAGACATCCATGGCCACTAGCGGAGAGAGACCAGGGGCGGAGCCGGGACAAGCGGACGGGGTCCTAAGGTCCCTAGGTTTCGCCTTGGCCGGGGGTCCGGTGAGATGACACAGCTGGTACGGGCATGTAACACACAGCAATATAAGACGGAAAGGGTAACGGGGGGCAGGAGGTTGGATAGTCGGAAAAAGTGGAAGAGTTGGACGGGACGCAACAGGCAAACGACGGAAAACGACGAGGATTCGACTGGGGAAGCATGGATTGGAGCATGAGGGGAAAGCTGGAGTAGCAGCGCGAGTCATACAAGTCGGGCAGGGGAATCTGCATCTCCCCGCAATCTCCAGAAGAGGGGAGCCAATGATGGAAGGCCGTTGCTCACTTGATGGCCGGGGTCTGGGGGGGAGGAGACGAGAAGAGAACCCGACAGGGAAATACAGGTTTCTTCTCCATGGATGACGAGGGGGTGGAGACTCTGCCCGGTTCTCCCCGTCCGTCGTTGGCTCTGCATGCCCGTTTTGCAGACTAGCAGAGATCACGAGCGTGACAAATGGGTGGTTCATCCAGGGCATTGCCCGCGGATGAGGTGCGAGCTCAGGTATGTAGAGCACGGGAAGCATGGTTGGTCCGGCTGGCTTGAGGTTTCTGCATTGTCATCACCGCCGGAGCTGGTGCCGAGTAAGGACGCGAGAGAGAGAGAGATCCGGATGCTTTCGGCGTCTCGCCGCGGTTGTCCGTCACGATGAACTCCCAAACTGGCCCTGGTAACAAATCCACCATGAAGAAACGTGCCAAGGAACAGCAGCCAAACATGACCAAAAACTCCGAAGACCTCTTCCCCCCTGACAGAAGAAGACATACATTCTTCCGCTTCTCCCGCCGGTAGCCACATACATACCTACATCCCCTCCTCATCACCGCGGCCCCAAAACTCGCGTGTGTGGGGAAATGCGGGGGAGACGGACTTCGTGCCGCCCAAGTCTTGTTTGTTTTCGTTTGTCGTACAGGCATTGGAGGCACAGCACACAGCCCAGCATGGTGGATCGTGTGATTATACAGTCTTGGTAGATTTCATATACGTCGTCACAATTACATACGTGCATTACAGCATTACCTTGTCTTCCATCCGTCATGGGCTGGGCCGTCTTGGTAGTCGGCGTGCAGTCGTTTGCCGCTGCACAGACGTGTTTCGTCGGTGAAGACGAAAATCCTCCTCCTCCTCCCCCTCTTGCAACTCTCCAAATTTCCCTTGCCCCTTTCTCCACCTTCCCCTCCCCTCCTTTACACAGGCACGTCCTTCTCAGAGTGGGACACGCGAATCTGGTGGTGGTAGTTGCTCATGGCCTTCTCGTCAATCTCCTCCTCAAACACGTTGACCTTGGTGCCCTCAAACCGACGCGCGCTGATCTTTTGTTCGAATAGCTTGTCCAGCTCGGCGTAGGTGCGCCCGCGTGGCTCCGGTACGCGGAAGTACGTGTAGAGGAAGCACAGGAAGCAGATACCGCCCCAGAAGAAGCCCGTGTAGTTGTGCCAGTTCCACGCGCTGGGGTTCAGCATGTAGGGCGTGAGGACGTTGTTGATGATGCCGACAATGTTGCTGCGGGGTAACAGGGTTAGCTTGCTATTCATTGAATTGGGAAAGTGACATAAGCCGGGGATGGCACAGGGGGTGGGTGAGATTGGCTTACTAGAGGTTACGTCCCAATACGACCGTCTTGATCTGCAGGCGGCGCGACGGCAGCTCACTGACCAGCGAGTAACACACGGTGCCCACAGTCAGCTGGTAGAAGAGAGCCCATACCATCATGATGCTGCCCGTCGCTAGCGCACCCTGCTCACGGTGCTCCTCCGGCACAAGGCCCAGGAATCCGAGGATCATAAGCATGCTGCAGAGACCGGCGAGACCGTACAGGTATAGCGTGCGGCGGCCAATGCCCCACGACATCAAGAACCAGGCGCCAAAGACGCCGACCATGTTGATACCGTACTGTCCGAGGGCGAAGTTGTACGAGTTTCTCGTCGAGAGACCGGCTTGCTTGAGGAAGTAACTGTGTGCGTACGTTAGCACTTGCGTTGTTGTCGTCGCGTCACGTAGACAGCGTCATGTCAAGGAAGAAAAACGGAAGGAAATAAGACAATTGGGAGAACCTACGTGGAGTAGTTGGAAAAGGAGTTGCCGCTGAGGTTCTGGATGGCCCAGACCATGCAGACGATCTCGGTGCGTCGCAGGTCGACTCCCTTGAAGCAGTCGAGGTAGGAGGCGCCCTCGGTGATCTTCTCCTCGAGGGCGTTGGTGTGGACCATCATGGCGACGGTCTCGTCGGCTTCAAAGTCAGAGTCCTTGCCCTTGCTCGTCAGGCGTAGCAGCGATTGCTTGGCCTCTTCGATCCTGCCCTTGCGCACCAGCCACCAGGGCGACTCGGGGGCGAAGTAGATACCCAGGGCCAACGGCACCGGCCACATCCACTGCAGGCCGTAAGGAATGCGGTAGGCCCACTCGTCCTTGCGGTCGAGCATGGCGACGATGACGCCGATACCGATCTCCTGGCCGAGACCCCAGCAGAAGTTGACATAGGTGGTCAGATAGCCGCGCAGGGCGACAGGGCAGACCTCGGAGGCGTAGGTGATGCAGAGGGTCTGGAAGACACCCCATGGAATTCCACACAAGATTTCCGCCACGAGCAGGGTCTGGACGTTCTGTGCGGTGAAGAAGATTGTGGTGAAGCAGGCGACGAGCAGGAGGCAGAGGATGACGGTCCAGCGGTAGCCGAAGCGCTCCGAGACCCAGCCGTTGATGAAGAGGCCGATGATCTCGCCGACGGTGGCACCGTTGCTGAGGCCGGCCTGCCAAGGGGCTGGGACCTGGTAGGTGCCGTCGGCGGTGAGGACACCGTACTTTTGGTTGAACTGAGGGAAGGCATAGAAGTTGCTGACGAGGCTGATGTCGTAGCCCTCCATGGCGATACATGTGGAGATGAGGATACTCCAGGCGATAGCCTTGGGGTACAGCTTGATGCCCTGGGACAGTGTCATGGCGTGCTCCTTGTCCGTGGCGGATTTCGCATTCTGCACAAAGGTGCTGGCCAACTTGGCCTCGCGGTCGCCAACATCGGGGACAGAGTCGACGGCGGTGACGGTATTGTCGTCGGGGGCCGTTTTGGACGCCATCGTGACGGGCGGCGGCGCAAAGCGGCAGAAATGTGGAACTGGGGGATCTGCGTTTGGGGCTGTGTCGCGTGCGTGTGTGCTTGCTTGCTTGCTTGCTTGCGGCTCTGTCGCAGTTGGTTGTTGTTTGCGCAGAGTCGATGAGGCGGTTAGGAGAAGGAGGGCGTGGGTGCGGGTGTGGGGGGGAGGGTGGGAAGCTTTGGCCCCGAGGTAGGAGATGAGATGGGGGGAAAAAAGGAAAAAGACGCCGTTGAAGATGTTGGACGGATCGTCGGATGTTTTGGGGAAAAGGCGAGCTTATGAAAGAAAAGAAAAGCTCGCTGCCGGGACACTAGATCGGGGTAAAAGCCCACAAAAAGAAAGGGCTCGAAGTTTAACGAAGAGCGACGAAAGACTGGGGCCCCGAATCTGAGGGGGATGGAAGGGGAGAGACTCGGGATGGAACTGGATTGACTGACGGGCTGGTATCGCACGCATCCATTCGCAAATTGGCTCGGCGGTCAAAGGCAGCCAAGCTTCGGAGTGGTCAGCTAATCAACGTCGTCGCGTCCAATATCCCCACCAGGCGGCGGAAGGTCAAGGAACATGGACTGGGGGCCAGTGATGCCGAAGTCGTCGCAAGCCGCGGAGCAATACGGACGGTACTACTACCGGTAGGTAGGTCATGGATGGATGCATTGGGTAGGGACTGGGCTGGGCTCTCCCCGGCGACAGACACTTCCCCCCTCTTCAATGATCGTCGGCGGTGCTCGACTCGTGCGTCGAGATAAGGTAAAGAGAGTCATGTTCAAGGGACCCCGCGTCCGATGGACTGGGACAGCCTGACGGGCGACTCGAGCCGACGACCGTTTTGCTGGCTGCCATTGAGTTTCCCTGGCGTCCTTCTAGCGTGCGGGGAAATGAACGTTGCTACCTATGCGTGTGTCAAGGATGGATGGTCAGCTGGACTGTCAAATGTGTCGGTCCTCATCTGGTCTGGGTCCAAGCCACCGGGAAGAAGTCCATATGGTGTGTGTGTCTGTGCCTGTGTGTGTGTGTGTGTGTGTGTGTGTGTGTGTGTGTGTGTGTGTGTGTGTGTGTGTGTGTGTGTGTGTGGTGTCGGGAATGTTGGCTCAATGATGGTGATGGGAGACGAGAAGTGGGGTAGTGGCAGATAGGGAGGGATTCAGAGAAGTTGAGAGAAGAGAGAGAGAGAGAGGCCGAAATGCTTCGATCTCGATCTCGATGAAGAATATCACAGCCACAGAAACAGCCACAGGCACAGAAAGCCACACACAGCCACAGCGACTAGGTAACTGATTGATTGATTGATTGATTGATAGAGTGAGTGACTGCTCGTTGTTTCTTTCCCCTTGTTTGTTCCTTCCCTCCCCATCGCGACAACAGACGCAAGCGAGCGAGCGATATTGCGCGGGAAGGACTTTTCCAGAAGGCATGGCACACAGAGGAGGTAGGTACCCTCCCTAGGTACCTACCTACCTACCTGCCTGGGTACCTAGGTAAGGGAAGAAAGGCCAGGTACGTACACAATAATGAGTATGTAAGCATGTTGGGGTAGGTAGGTATAACATAACTAACTGCCTTGCCTACTAAGGTATCTATCCCTACAGGCGTAGTAAGTTGTGCATGCACAACAGACACGACTAGGTGTCATAATACCAGACGTGTGCGCGTGTGAGGGAACGATTTTCGCAGGTGGAGAGCGTGTGTCGTCGGGAGTCTGCTGACCAAATCACGGCCTGGGTGTGGACGAGACGTACAGAAAAAGTCCCCCTTCCCCCCCCCACACACGTCACTGGCTGCCCCGGACTCGAGAGAGCCTCAACTCAAATCCCACAGATCTGCTCAAAAATCGAGGGGCTCCCCAGATCTTGCTCCATCTTCCCCGGGTTTCAATTCATTCGACAATTTGCAGCCCGTGTGGCTCCGGAAAGAATTGCACCTTTCAAGTCATGCCATCTCCCGAAGCGTCTGATTCGTTGGGCGCCACCACCTGGTGAGTGAGACTCAAGAGGGGGGATGATCCACCGCGAGGGGGGCAGGGGTCGCTTCGGGGAAAAACGCCTCTTTCGGACTCAACGAGGCTTTTCGACGCTCGCCGGGCAGACGCCAGGTCGCGAGAACGAGAGCCAGGTGAGAGACGAGAGACGAGAGGCAAGAATGCTGTGCCCGGCCGACTAGCTCAAGCGATGCCCTCAGCTCGTGGCGGCCCGCAAGAAAGAAGACTCGACGGGCGCCGGCGGTGGTGATGCTCTCTGTTGGTGCCAGCGAAAGGCCCTGACAGAGAGAGAATTCTCCCATGTTTGGTCCATCTCTATATATTTTGGAAGGCGACTTGGCTGACTGCAAACTCGACCTACCTACAGCGAGCAGTGCCGCGAACAGCACCTGCGGTGTGACCGCGTTCTCCCCGTCTGCGGACGGTGCCTGGTGACGGGCAGGGAGTGCAAGAAGGGTTACAAGTTCCGCGCTCCCAAACACGCCGTCTTCAAGGAGAGCCACAAGTGGCCTGCGACGCCCAAGAGGCTCAAGTTCGTTGACGAGACGCGAGGCGTCGAGCTTGACGTCAGCGATGACAACGACAGCGCCGAGTCCGTAGTCGGTTCCGCCTCCGCAGACCTCGAATCGACCAACGCCTCGCCGCCCACCACGACCGTTGCAGGTTCCGCCGCCTCGGCTGACCGTCCGTCGCTACAGGCGACCAAGGCGGCGAGCTGGCCTCTCCCCGACGGGTGTCAAAACGCGAACCACCATGAGAGGCATGACGAGAACAGCCATGACAACGCTCACGGAAGCCCACCCGAGGGCCGCCACGGCCGCCATGGCGTTGACGAGCCCGTCCTGCCGCCGCCGCGAGCATCACCGAGCACCCCCAGTGCCGACCACCTCAGCCGCCATGCCGATAGACGAGAGCCGTCTCAGTCTCACGCGGCCGTGACTCTGCCTCCTATGCAGTCCGTGCTGCCACCCTTCGAAGGCATATATACCGATCGTCCCGCATGGCCGCTCATTGGCCGCCAAGAAGCCACTCTCTTCCGCCACTACGTGGAGAAGCTAGGGTTCTGGGTATGTCAAAGGCCGACGCCCCGCCTTCTTCTTTCTCGAGCGGCAAGGGGAAAAGACAACTGACCGGCGACGCAGCTCGATCTATGCGACCCCATCAGGCACTTCGAGACCGAGGTGCCGCAGCGGTCCGGCACATGCCCCATCCTCCTCAACGCCATCTTCGCGCTGGCGGCGCGGCATCTCAGCCTGACGAGCGCCTACGACTCGCTAGCCTCGAATCGCTATCACGAGCAGTGCCTCAACTACCTCATCCCGCTGCTCGACCACGCCGGCACCGTGTCAGACGAGAACCTGTTCGCCGCCACCATCATCCTCCGGGTCCTCGAGGAGATTGACGTCAACACCCTCGGTCAGGACGCGCACGGCCATCTCCTCGGCATCCACGCCTTCGTCAACGCCGGGGACCGCTTCCTGGCGCCGGGAACCCTGACCGCAGCCTGCTTCTGGGCCGGCCTGAGGCAGGAGATCTACAGCGCCGTCATCAACCAGCAGGTCGTCCGCATGAACCTCAGCCACGCCATCGTCGACCGCTCGACGGCCCCGGGGGACGACTTTGTCTGGGCGAACCGCGCCATCGTCCATTGCGCCGATGTGCTCAACTTCTGCTTCGGGTCGGAGGCCGGTTCCGTCCTGCAATGGGGCCAGCTCGAGATGGCAAACAGGGAGTGGAAGAAGGCGCTGCCGTCCTCGTACACGCCCATCTTCTTCCGCGAGAGAAGGGGGGACGAGGCCTTCCCCGAGGTGTGGTACCAGAAGGCGTGTCACAGTAAGTCAAGCCCTATCCGCCTGCCTCGGCTCTTGACAACGGCAGATGAGCTGCTAGTACAGCATGAGCGGTGTCGGCGACAAGGCATAATCCGAACGCCAGACTAACAGCTCGCCAGTCATCGCCGTCCAACATCACATCCTCGCCGAAATGTACCTCGTGCTGTTCAACCCGAGCATACCGCGGGTCGGGGGCGGCCGCAAGGCTGCAGAGAAGCGGCTCACGGAGCAGATTCAGGAACTGCTACGGAGTCTGTGCGGAATCGGCATATGCAACCAGTGGTCACCGCCGGCCATGTTTACGGCCTGCATGGGCATAGCCATCGGTACGCTCCGTCTCCATGGCTCTTTATTCTATCCTATTTTTGGTTTTGTTTTTTCTCATCAGAATTGGCCCCCGTCCCATTTTCGTACCGAGCTCCGGATGTGTCTTGGACGCTAACTTGGCCCCCTTTACAGCTGGTGACAGGTTCGACAGCAGACACGACCAAGAGGCGCTGCTGAAGATGCTGAGCATTACCGAACAGGCCCACGCGCGGCCCACGACGGCGGTGCGCGACCAGCTGATGAGTGCATGGGGGTGGGTGGACGGGCACCCCATGGGCGAGGGATGAGGGTCGGCGGGACAGCCGTCCGGGGAGTGTTTGACGGTGGTCACGGGGATGGCTTATTTTCCTTTTTTCTTTTTTCCTCTCCCCCTTTTGGCGACCGCCGCCAATTAGGGGTTGTGTCCCGCTTGGGATTGGTACCGGATCACGATAGTCTTGGTGGGCTGGGTTGGATTGGACGGAACGCGTCCCCCCCCCCCCCCCCCCCAGACTTGGATTTCGCTTGGTTTTAGCATGTATAGATACCCGGCATGGTATAGATTCCGTGTCTGCGATAGGAAAAATATCTGGCTGGCTGGCTTGGCGGAGGCGGTGGCGAGCGAAGCATGCCGAAGAACAATCGGACATATTTCGCTGTTCCACCGACGTACGAATGAATACCTAGTTGATTTCGACCTCGTGTTTGGCTGGCCGGCGCTGGTTTGCTGCCACGCTCCTCACCCGCATGCGCATCGTCCGCGTGAACGTTGTCGTGTGTGTAAGTCATTATCCACCACACCCGGGAAAGTTTGGGGTCCGGCAGCGACCGCTCGAGGTCCTGCGGGGAATATACCTATTCAAAGTAAAAGAGCCTTGGGGGGGTACGGAACAGCTTCCCCGCATGAGTTGGAGTCAACCACGGTTTTTCCCTAGAAAGGGAGCCGCGGCAAGCTGTGACCAATACCGATGCCAGGCCAGGCCCCAGGAACGGCTTCAATGCGGTGCTTGGATTAGAGGCTCGGGGGGAAGGCCGGGACACAACGACGGAGGCCAAGAGTCTTGTCTGTCTGGGCAAAGGGACCCTTGGACCGGCGAACCAGGGGCAGCTTTTGCCTAGCTGCTACGCAGTACGTAGATCCAATCAGCACAAAGTCATTACTGGAAAGGAGCAGGGGGGAAGCTCGCGGGGATGGACGTGGCCTGCATGCATGGGAGGAACATATCCGGGAATGGAGACGTCTGAAAAGACGGCACGTAGTGAGTGTAGGTACGGAGTACTACGGATACACTATGTACATAGGTACAGGTAGTAGGTATCAGGCACTGACTAGTACGAGAGGGCCGCGCCGCCGAAAGAGGGAATAATCGAGACTGGTTTGCAAATCCCATGATGAGGTGGCGGGGGTGGGGGGTACTGCAATTAAGCTTTACCGCAAGAGGGAGGGGGGGGTTGCCCGTCACGTTGCATCTCGCTCTCGGCCATATCCCAGACAGGATGCGATTTTTGACGTGGGAGATGGGAAAGGCGGGGGGGATTTGGGGGGGGGATGTGAAGGTTGCGGAATAAGCGTTGTTGAAAACCGTTGAAGATGCAGGGATCGGAATCGCCTCGTGGATAATGGCCAGAAATGAAGGCGTCGGGGATTTTGGCTCGCTCTTACAGGCTTCCCACTAGTCCCAGCTGGGACTAGACCGGGCAATCCCGACAGCAACCAGATCACGTGATGTCCGAAAGTGTTTATTTTCCCCGACGGCAAAGAAGGAAAAGCGGGGCCCCTCGGCGGCTCGGCCAGGGGCGGGGAGCCTTCGGCGATTTTGTTCTCATTAAAAACAACCGGAATCCAAAACCTGGAATCCCCTCGCCCTCTGGTTGCATCTCGTCGCGTCGTCTCTCCACAGAGCTGGACCTTTGCCCCCCCCCCGTCTTTCCTGCTCCAATCTACATCACACCCCGCCGTGATCTTCGCGCGGGGCGGGGGTTTCTTTGTTTAGCATGGAAAATGTCAATTCGGGCTGCGTGACCAAGCTGGCTTTTTTTTTTGTTCCGCCCTTTTTTGCCTGTCTGTTTTTTCCCCATCTCGTCCAAGTAGGTCCAGCCAGCCCCCCTCCATGACGACGGTACCTTGGCCCAGTACGGCGTGTGGCGTGAACATCAGGTACCTCCGCCATGGTAGGGTTTTCCGATTTCCCCCCCCTCCATCTCGGCGTCTGTCCGGAATAGCATATCCCATACTCCGTCTGGTCTTGTCTTCTCGAATATACATATTTAAATGCTGTCTCCCTGGTGCTCAAGTGCGAGAGACTACTCTCGTCTTCAGCATACCATCCCGAGTGATAACCAATAGAAGCATCCCGTCCTTTTTTTCCATACATAGCGGCTTTTCTTCTTTCCATCTTGCATCTCTCTGGCATCTTCCTAATCCTTAATTCCGAATCCCCAACCGTCACAATGGCCGCTGCTGTCGCCGTCCCCTACCGGACCGACGGTCACGCCCTGGAGCAGATCACCGACTTCGTCGAGGAGGTCAACATCCTCAAGGACCAGGTCAACAAGCAGCAGCAGGACGACGCCTACGGCGAGTCCAAGTTCGACCAGGACAAGGACAAGACGGCCTTCCGCCAGTACGAGGACGCCTGCGACCGCGTCAAGAGCTTCTACAAGGAGCAGCACGAGAAGCAGACGGTCGAGTACAACCTCGCCGCCCGCGAAAAGTTCGCCATCGACGTCGCCGGCGGGAGGCCGTGCCGCGACGAGATGACCATCTGGGAGGCCATGGAGAAGCTCAACACCCTCGTCGACGACTCGGACCCCGACACGGAGCTCTCCCAGATCCAGCACCTGCTGCAGACCGCCGAGGCCATGCGCCGCGACGGCAAGCCCCGCTGGATGCAGCTCACCGGCCTCGTCCACGACCTCGGCAAGCTCCTCTACTTCTACGGCGCCGAGGGCCAGTGGGACGTCGTCGGCGACACCTTCCCCGTCGGCTGCGCCTTCGACGACCGCATCGTCCTCCCCGGCACCTTCGTCGGCAACCCCGACCGCCGCCACCCCGTCTACGGCACCAGGCACGGCATCTACGAGCCCGGCTGCGGCATCGAGAACCTCATGATCTCCTGGGGCCACGACGAGTACATGTACACCGTCTGCAAGGAGCAGTCCACCCTGCCCCGCGAGGCCCTCGCCATGATCCGCTACCACTCCTTCTACCCCTGGCACCGCGAGGGCGCCTACCGCGAGTTCATGAAGGAGGGCGACGAGGACCTCCTCAAGGCCGTCCTGGCCTTCAACCCCTACGACCTGTACAGCAAGTCCGACGACGCCCCCACCGTCGAGGAGCTCAAGGTATTTCCCCCTCTTCTCCCCCCCGCCGGCTCTCCTGCCAGCGGACCACCCATCTCGACAGCCAGTCGCTAACGTAAATAACCAGCCCTACTACATGGAGCTCATCGACGAGTACTTCCCCACAAAGGTCATCAAGTGGTAGAGGGATCGAAATCTCCTTTTCTAAATTTGCCCACGTTACGAATGGAACGACTTTGAGACGGATTTTATTTTCATTTCCTTTTTTTTTTTTTCTTTTTTATTCTTGGGCATGTAAGCCCTCCGACAGCATTTTATATCCATCGGAGGCAAAAAGGCGTTCCGGGGTTTTTTTCCTTCTTGCGTTCCTGTTACAAAAAGTAAAGGAGGATATATCATAAACACATCCATCGGATTATCGGTTTGTTGTTGTTGTTTTTGTGCGAAAATGACTCGAAATGGTTGCATCGGCCAAGCGAAAGAGGGAGGGCCCTTGACAGATCAATCTGGACGTAACTCGGATAGAGCAAGTTTTGGAACTCTTTTTATTTTATTCTAGACCGAACCAGCCATTTGATGAAAACGGCTGGGGCAAAAAGGCGAGTAAGCGCAAAGCGCGAACTGCGATATCCTTGCTGTAAATCTGCCCGATAACACACCGGACCTGTCCGCAGGAAGCAGCCGGGTTCCGTCACGTGTTAAATAGCATGCGCTGGCGTGACTTGGTTTCACTATTTGTGTTGTGTGATTTGGGCGCTCCTGACAGCTCCGAATGTCTTCGCTTCATAATATGCGACGCCTGTCTCCCACCCTGTAATCTTGGGAAGGCCGTCAACAAGGAGCGGTTATGGAAACGGTACAAAAACCCGCACATGACAGTGGCAGAGATGGCAGACAGAAGTTACGGCCATGTCAACGGACGGCCGACCACCCGGGGCCCCTCGGAAGAATAGGCTGCCGTGGCTGGCTCGCCAAGATGTACTTGGGCCGTCGAACCGACTTCTGAGGATTCACATGTCTGTCTCTGCCATCATCTTTGAAGCCGGGAAGAAGAAAAAGAATTCTTATGCTTCGCTGTGGGCGTCTCGGCGCCGTTCAGGTTTCTACTTTGACAATATTAGCTGGATTTATTGGGTGGACCAAGCCAGCTACGGTTTCCCCCGTCATGGTCCCGGTTTTGCAAATGGAGGGCGATGCTACGCCGCCTTGTTAGTCAGCAGAGCGTGCCGAGTGGGTCGACCTTCACGCCGAGCCGGATAGCCGGGCCCACATATATGCCGTGCACGGCCCCGCTCCTCCGCCGCCCGTTGGTCCTTGCCGCCGGAAGTCGCGGAGTTGCCCACGGGTTAGGAGAGAATGCACGCCCCCTCATCACAGGTATTCGAACCAGGTGGTATTCTGCACCAATTTTCCCTTGCCTCTTTCCTACTTATCCTCTCCCCGCTCATCTGCTTTCCATGGGCTGGCTCTTCGGCCTTCTCTTTTGCCGCCCTCGTCCGAGGAACAAGGTGAGGCCAAATCCTCCGGAACCTTGGAGAAAGCGAAAATCCTGCACCGACAAAAGGACCCACTCAGCGTACAAATCCCCAGTCACACAAGAAAGTCCGAATCACCAGCCAAAAAAAAAAAAAAAAAGGGCGGACAGGCGAATGCCAAATCGGTCCACAGATGGCAAAACCCTAATAGTCATCTTGTGCCTCGCCATCTCTCAACGAACCAAGTACCTCTTCGTCAAAGCACAATAGCTCAGGGGTAGAGCGCTGGGCTCATAACCCAGAGGTCCCTGGATCGAAACCAGGTTGTGCTATCGTATCATTTTTCTTCTTCTCTGTTTCTGGCCCGCCTCGGCTTATGCCTCTTCCTCCGTCTTTTCAAAGGTCTTGGTCTTCGCAGTCAACCACAGGCCGGTTCCGGCCCGGACTTTTTTTTAATTTTTATTTTTACCTCGCATCTTCTTCTTCGCGGCGAACTCCCGGCATACTTCTTCCCACACCGGAGAAACTCAATGTGGAATCATACAAGACACCCAAGCACTCATCGTAACCTGACGCTGCTGATGGGAGACCCGCCACACGTGCCTTGAAGCAACCTTTTTTTGTTTTTTAAAGTTTGCTTTGGCTCAGCGCCGTTGGAACGGCCGCCGAGTCGCGTCGAGGGGGGGGGGGCCTTCTCTCGATTTTTGGTCGCAATTTGATCTTATTTTATTTTTACCGCCCATATGCTGAGCGCCGAGGATGCCAAACTCGATTCCCGTCACTGAATGGTCAAGTGTTCCGCCTCGTGATCTTCGAAGCACACAAGCTCGTCTCAATGCAATGGCACTTGTCTCCGTCCTTCACAGCCAAAGAAAACAATGAAAAAATTAAGGGTTCTACCTTGGGGGGCGGGGGGGGTCGCCACCAAAGCCTCCTCGCCCGGGTCAGCCCGTCCGATGTGGCCAGATGCGCCGCTTTGAAAAGCCCTATTGGACATCGTCCGACAGGCACGATCCTCTCAGGGTCATGGAGCAGCCGTCCACCGCCCCTCGTAGAGTGGCGAGCGTGGGTTATCTGGAGCCGGCTTCCCACGTCCATGATCGTACCACTCCAGCCAGCCAGCTTGCTCACCGCGCCCACTCGCCACCGCCCAATCTGCCAAATTATCGCCATAGCCGCGCGCATCTTTACCAGACCGAACTCCCGCTGACCGACGGGGCGGGATTTCGGAGGGGCTTGTAACGCTCATCCAACCCGAACCAGAAACATGGGCCACGTCAAAACTTGACGTCCCGCACGTCTCTCGACCGGCTACTCGGAGGGAGGGAGTGGCGAGTGAACGATGGCTCGCGGCGGGTTGGATGGTAGGAGGAGGCGGGGGGGGGGGCAGAATTGTTTGGCGTCGTTTTGGTTCGATCCTCGGGCAGAAGATGAAATCCTCTTGAGTTTACGTTTCCTCCTCCTCCTCCTCCTCCTCCTCCTCCTCACCACCCTCCCTCGGCAGCTCCCCCCCCATCATACGACCCGCACGACCGCTTTTGCGTCTGTCAGCCGCCCGCATGTGCCGACCGAGGAAGGACGCTGTGCCCTACCGTTGGCGGTGTGTGTCTTGTCACGGAAGAAACAAAAAAGGGACATAGCGGCGCCAGGGTGCATATGTCGCCGCTTGCCGTGGCCGAGCGCCCTGCCGAAGTGGTCGTTCCCGACACAGGCTCAGCCACACACTGCTCAGACCTCTGCCGCCAAACGCAAGATAGGCTTTGCTTGCGCAGAGCCCAGGTCGCGGCCGAGGGTTTTGACGGGCGCCTCAGTGGAACTGACACTTGGGGGGGGGGAGACAGCGGGAGCCAAGAGTTCGTCGGCGGCGAGATATCGCCACGCTTCCTGTACTGGTGGTCGGGATCATGACCCTGGGGAGAAAGATCCCGGGGGGCGGGGAGAGGATAGAGCATCCAGCTTTACTACGCCCCGAGCAGCATAACAGGCTCTGGGCAGGACATGAGCATCCGAACGCGCCTGTGAGAGGCAGTCGACGAGGGAATGCAAAGCGCGGGCCCCGTGATGAATCATTATACAGAGGCAGAAATTCTTCCACACAGCAGCCGCGCATGTGGTTGTGCCGATATACCCATCATCGTTGGCGGGAAGTTATTCGAGCCCGAAAGCCGCCCGCCTGCCCGAGGGCTGCATGGCGGCGGCCGTCCGTCTTCGTACCTTGCTCTGCTTCTTCACTCCAAGATTTCATCCAGCCTCGCGCCCATACAATGTTGGTCCGAACTATTCCTGCATGCTGCTCGCCACGCACCGGTTCACTTTTCCGGGTCGGGTATGGGCAAAAGAAAAAAAAGGAAGAGGCATGGGGGCAGGCCTGCGAAATACCGCAGAAACTTCGCTCACTCGGGCTCGACTGGCCATCTAGATAACCGCCATGATGGGGCGACGGGCACAGAAACGCTTGGTACCCGGACCGAACTGTCAGGACCCGCGCGCCCGCTCACTCCCACTCAGACTGTTTGGGAACATCGTCCCGTCTCTTTGCCCTGGCCCGAACTTGTTGAAACCAACCCGTCCTCTTGGTATAAAGGTCTCTAACTGGTACGTGGGGCGTGGGAGGAGGTTGTCTCTCTCTGTCTCTCTCGCTCCCCTGCGCGAACGCAAACTCCATCAGTTCCTCGCAACCGTTTACCAAAGAGGCTAGGACCACGGCTCATCCCCGAACGACAGCACCGTGCTCTCGAGGTTAATCGGCGCGGTGGCCACACTCTAACGCCGGATTCGCACCTTATCTAAAGGTTGGATCGACCGTTGAGGTTTGAAATTCTGGAAGCTCTTGAGGCCTGGCTCTCTCATCTCTCTCTATCTCTCTCTTTCTTCTCATTCTTTCGTTACATCGACGATTGCGCGAAAGTTTGTCGATAGGACGGTAGAATAGGTTGTTTTCGAGGTGAGTACCACGAGCCATGGAGGACTCTATCCACGTCTTGTTCATACTCGACAGCCAACTCACAAGGGATTCATAGCTTCACAGGCATCACTATTGATTCCCGACGACGTCTCTTGGAGACGGCAATATCCCAACATGAAGTCGACGCTTTCCCAGGGCGTGCTCTTCCTGCTCTATGGCCTCGCTGTGGCGGCCCCGCCCAACTCGGGCGTCACGAAGAGGCAAGATGATCCGGCACCGAACCCCGACGACGGCAACACTGGCCTCAAGTCATGCAATACGCCTAGTAACAGACAATGTTGGGTCGACGGATTCGACATCAACACGGCTTACGAGGAGAAGACTCCTGACACCGGCGTGACCGTTGAGGTAGGTTTGGAAGTGCCGGGACGACGGATCAGCGCTGATGCATCATAGTATACCCTGGTGCTCACCGAGCCCCCGACGTACAAGGGTGGCGACGGCATGGACAAGAACAACGCCATGATCATCAATGGTAGGAGGTGGCACTCGAGGCCTACGGCGACTCTGTGCTAATTCAGTATGTGTTTCAGGCGGCTTCCCGGGGCCAACCATCAAGGCAAACTGGGGTGACAAGGTCCGCGTGAGAGTCGTCAACAACCTCAGAACAAACGGGTAAGTAAAGAGGCGCAGAGGGCACGCCGACCGCGGGCGTTGAGGCTAACACGACGCAGCACGTCCATTCACTGGCACGGGGTCAGACAGCTGAACAACAACGTCAACGACGGAGTCAACGGTATCACCGAGTGCCCCATCGCACCGGGCTCCAGCAAGACGTACGAATGGCGCGCCGAGCAATACGGCACCTCATGGTGAGCCCCGTCGTCCTCGTCTTTCGACAACCGCGGGACAAAAAAGCTGACTCCTCCAGGTACCATTCTCACTTCTCCGACCAGTACGCCAACGGCATCGTGGGCGCCATCCAGATCAACGGGCCGACCTCCAAAAACTACGACGAGGACCTCGGCGTCTACCCCATCACGGACTGGTACTACAAGTCCGCCGACGAGATCCGCTCGACCTTCAACGCGCCCGCGGCCGTGCCCGCCAGCGACAACATCCTCTTCAACGGCACCAACGTGAACAAGAACGGCGGCGGGACCTACTCCCGCGTGACGCTCAAGAAGGGCAAGGTCCACAAGATCAGCCTCGTCAACATGTCGGTCGACAACACCTTCACCGTCGCCCTCGTGAACCACAAGATGACGGTCACGGGCACCGACTTCGTACCCGTGAAGCCCTTCGAGACGGACTCGCTGTACCTCTCCGTCGGCCAGCGCTACGACGTCCTCATCAACGCCGACCAGGACGCCGGCAAGGCCTACTGGTTCAACGTCTCGTTCCCGTCCAACCGGCTCTGCGGCACGTCCAACATGAACAAGCCCGCGGCCATCTTCCAGTACGAGGGCTCGTCCAGCGGCCTCATGCCCAAGGACGCCGGCCAGGCGGCCCCGGACGCCCAGTGCCAGGACAAGACGGACTTCGAGCCCGTCTACAGCGTCGACGTCGACTCGACGGCCTTCCAGAAGACGCAGGACGACACCCTGGACATCACCGTCGACACCAGCAGGACGACCAACCAGCAGCGCGTGTACTGGAAGGTCAACGGCCAGGACATGGACGTCGACTGGGACGAGCCGACGCTGTCCTACCTCGCCAAGAACGACTCCGACTACCCCGCTCAGTTCAACGTCTTTGAGGTGCCCAAAGAAAACACTGTAAGTACACACACACACCCCTAGACCTGCACTCTCTTTTCTTTCTCTGAAGACGTTACTCACCGTTTCGCAGTGGTCTTTCTGGGTCGTCGAGAACCTCTTCCCTGCCCCTGTAAGTTGGTCCTTGATCAGGAACCGACCCCCCCTCTCCATCTCGCCATCATACTGACAAAAGGCACGACAGCATCCCATGCACATCCACGGCCACGACTTCTACGTCCTCGGCCACTCGGAGCCCGCGTCCAGCGGGCGGGGCGACGGCGTCAGGTTCAACGCCCAGACCGACACGTCCAAGCTCAACTTCAAGAACCCCACGAGGCGCGACGTCACCCAGCTGCCCGGCAGGGGCTGGCTCGTCGTGGCCTTCAAGACGGACAACCCGGGGGCCTGGCTGTTCCACTGCCACATCGCGTGGCACGTCAGCCAGGGCCTCAGCGTCCAGTTCCTCGAGCGCACCAGCGACATCCTCGGCACCGTCAAGGTCCAGGACCTCGACGACCAGTGCTCGCAGTGGAACTCGTACTCGAAGAACGCGCAGTGGAAGCAGTCCGACTCGGGCATCTGAAAAGCCCTCGGTCACGGGTTTCCGTTTCTCTCCGGGGGAAATCGATTTCCCGTCATCTGGGGGTGGGAAAACATCACAAGCTCTCATCCCCCCCCCCATATTTTTGGTTTGTTTTATTTTGGATTGTCGTTTTTTTGGTCTGGTTAGTCTACGGGAAAGGGGCGGTGTTAAGGGACCTTGAAGCATAATCATCACAGAAAGAAAGGGAGAGCATCATAGACAGAGATACAGCATCATTCTTATCATTTACCTGATTCTTCTTGAAATGTTTCAGTCAATGATTCTATGGAGTATCCTCTTGGATCGATCATTCCACTTGCAGATCAACGGACTGTGATCATAGTCCAAGCCGACAGCGCATGTATCGATGAGTTGACTATTAATAGCTATCTGCAATGAAAAATAGCCTTGGTGCCAAGTCATCGGCAAGATTATCAACCCCATAGGATAAAGAGGGGTTTCCTAAGCACTTTCTCCAGTGACTCCCTAAATGCTTTCCATCTGCATCATCATCAAGCCCATATAATTTCAGCCGCCTGCAGCCGAGGAGCAAAGCGCGCGATGCCCCCTCGATTAGCTCCCCCCGTCCTGCTGGCTTCTGACCGCGAGCTGGCGACGCTTCTTGTCGCCCAGATGGCCGCCCTTCAGAACCAGCTCCCCCGTCTTGTCGCGTATCTCAAAGTCTTCCGAGGTCGTCCAGTCCTGGCGCAGCGTCTTTTCTTTGATGACGTCGCGGCCCACCTGGTTCTGGATGTCCCGGCGCCCATTGAGCAGGTCGTTGCTCAACTTTCCCTGCACAGCTGACGTTAGAAGGCTTTTTCTTGTTTCTTTTTCTTTTTCTTGTTTCTTTTTCTTTTTCTTTTTCTCACGCAAGTGACAAAGGGGGAGGATAAGCCGACTTACACCTCGCTCTTTGGAGGGCGCGCCTGCGTACTTGCAGATCCAGTCTGCTCGGGTGAGGGAGTGGATGAGAATCTTGCAGTCCTATTTGGAGTCGGAGGTTAGCAGGCTCTTTTCTCTTTTTTTTCTTTCTTGTCAAATGATCCAGGAGGAGGGTGCGGCAACCCACAAGCACGTTCTCACAGATAGCCTGCCATCTCTCGCCAAAGGTATCGAAATGCTCCCACATGGCAGTCGTCTTTGAGCCAGACCAGAGCGGCCTCATGGCGAATCCCTGCTGCGTATCCATCGCGGCCCGCTGCGAAACATGGCTGTTAGTTTGTTGTCAAGCTCCCGATAACGGATGGGGGGGTGGGGGGGGATCGTCTTGCTCACCAGCAGCCTCCAACAAAGAAGCTCAATCTCAACATCTGAAATGAAATAATGAATCACCGCATCAAGGAGCTCCGTGGGCGTGTTGTCGGCGTCCATCAGCGCCCAGTCCGTCTTGCTGATGCCCTTGGGCCGAGCGGCGGCGGCCCCCCCGGGATCGGCAGCCTGCCCCCCCGCGCCTCTCCTTCGCTTCCTGGAGCGCGCCTCGGCGGCCTCGTTCGGGCCCCGGCCCCGCTGGCTCTCGAGCTTGGCGAGGCGCTCGCGCGCTTTTCTCAGCTCGTAAAAGTCGCCCAGGTCGGTCATGTGGCCGAAGAGGCCCTCGACGCAGGCGCGCTGCTGCTCGGCCGACCACGGCCAGGAGGCGTCTTCGTCGGGCGCCCTGCCCGACTCGCGCCTGATGTGCCGCTCGTAGGCGTCGTCGAGCTCGTCAAAGTGCTCCATGTCCTGGACGATGCCTTTGTAGCGAAAGGTCGGGGCGGCGACGAGCTCCGCCGTGAGGAGCGGGTGCTGGTGATCTGTCTGGTACGAGTTGCTCGGCTTCGCTCTCTTCGCCTGGTGAGGGGAAGAAGCCGGTGTCGGAGAGGTAAACGGTTGCGCCGCGGTTATCTGCTCGGGGGACGCCGAAACCTGCTCGATCTGCGAGGTCGCCGGCGACGCTTCTTGAACCTGAGTGTTGTTGGGCCAGCCGTGGGACATGGCGCGGAGCTGCAGGGCCGCGATGGCCTGGTCTGCTTCCTCTGGGTGGAACGTCACCATCATGGAGATCCATTCGTGGAACCGGTAGACCAGTCCCCAGACCTCGTCGTTGTTGGGTCTGTTGTGCAGAAGGGTGACGTAGAAGTTGATGTCGGGAAACATGCGCGGCTCGTCGTGGTACCGGTAGGGCACTATGTCATCTGCCGAGCTCAGTCAGTCCCAGTCCTCCCAGTCTCTCAACGAGACCGTAGTGTTAACGGATATCTGCAGGGGTCACCGTACTCAAAATCGTGTCGAACATCCATTTCTTGTTCTCGTAAGGCACCGCCGGGTCATCCAGGACCTCGAGGTCTGAGTAGAATAAAGGCACCGGGTGCTGCTCGTCGGGCGTGAGCTCGAGCTCCTGGAGCGACACTGTGTCCATTGTGTATTAATATCGATGTTGTAGGGGAGAGGAAAAGCCAGAAGTTGTGTTAGAACGAAGGGAATGGAGGAGGTTGTCTGAAGTCGAAGGTTGAGAGGCCGGAAAGCTTCAATTGGCGCGGTGAAGGAGGGGGTTTTTATAAGAGTTGAATTTGAGGAAAAGTCGTCCACCCGAGGGTTGTCTGAGTGAATCTTAGACGCGACTTCGCGTTCATCTGGTATTTTGCGAGGGCTGGGGGCAACAATTCAGATCAACTTCACCTTTGACCCACAGAACCATGAGGCTATCCCCAAGCCAAGTGGTGTGAAACAGAGTTCTTTCCATCCAAAGTTGGACAACTCCACCTGAGAGTCATGCTTAGCGACTGGGGTTCCGGTTTGAAGAAAAGAGAGCAACTTTGTATCCTTGGGCCATAGAGGATTCCTGATGAACAGCCCCGGCCCCTCAGCCAGTACCAGCTCGATCTTGCTGGAAAGCGAGGCAGAGCAGTTGTACAGCGTGGTTTTGTCACGAAGGATTACGCAATTGTAAGCAATACCAAGAGGACACGGGCTTGTTAGCAACTCCTGATACGCGAGGTTGCATCGAAATGCTTCAAGTGAGTACAAATATCTCTTATCAACCACCCATCATTCTTGAAACTTTCTCTGTATATGGAATTTGATGAGATGAATTGCTTTTTATCCGCCATAGCCAACGGACACCTTTTGTGGCCTGGCAATCTAGTGGCGTAAATGTCGTGAATCATAACCGAACAGAACTATAATACAACGTAGGTCTTTGGGTCTTTGACCACACACGCCGCATATCATAAACCAGCCAAAATGCCGCGCGAGTTCGTCGGGAGAGGTTTCAACTTCCGCTCCTCCTAAATATGTCCTTCTACGGCTTTCGCGGCCTAGGAAAACAGCATGTCCGGGAAAGTGGTAAAGTTCATGTTCGCGATGAGGCCGTCGTTGTCCTGCAAAACCAAAAAAGTTAGATCTTCTTTTTTTCAACATGCAGACTCGGGGCAGGAAGAAAAAAAAAAAGTCCGCCTTACCATGGACCCCCAATCCCAGTCCCCCAAGACGTCGACCCCGTAGTCGAAATCCATGTCCAGGTCGTGGACGCTCGGGATGTCCGTCCCCTCCTCCGGCGCGCCGTCCCCGGCCAGCTCGCGGAGCAGCTCGTAGGACTCCGTCACTCGCTCCTGGCAGGACGTCTTGAAGTACTCCTCGAAGCTCTCGTCGTCGAAGCCGTTCTCCAGGCCGTGGATGTGCGCGTTGAGGAGGGCGCCGAGGACGTGGCCCTTGACGTTGGTCTCCCCGGACAGGAGCCGCCTGCGGAACCACCCGTGGACCATGTCGAGGATGCCGCGGAGCTGGGCCTCGGACCCGAAGAAGGGCATCGACGGCCCGCCGCCCACCGCGTCCTCCTTGAGGTTGCACAGCTCGAGCCCGACGACCATTATGCTCTGCAGCGTGGCGATGCGGAACGTCCCGGCGCTGTTGACCACCAGCCGGTCGTAGTCCACCTCGGACGGGGTGGAGGGCCCGGCGGGGCCGCCCGACCCCGACTTGTCGGGGCCCAGGAAGGCGGCCTCGCACAGCCGCATGGCCGCGTCGAAGATGACCATCCGGGAGAAGTAGTACATCGGGTTCCGCAGGGCCATGGGGATGATGGGCTGGTGCAGGGCGAAGAAGAGGCGGTACGTCGTGACCTGCGCGTAGCGGAGCTGGAAGGCCGTCACGGACGACCCGTGCGACTGGAGCTGCCGCATCATCCGTTGCAGCGCGCTGCTCAGCGCGTTGCTGTGCCGGAGCGTCTCCTCGTACACCGTGTCGGAACGGAAGTCGTTTGCGCGCCTGACGGCGGCGAGGCGGGCCGCGAACGTGCCGAACAGGGCGAGGGGCACCGTCATCTGCGTGTGGGTCTTTGCGCCCCTCGGCACGGGGTAGGCGGCCGACTCGCCCCCCTCCTCGACGAGCTGCTCGTCGTCGATGTTGGCCGGCAGCTCCGTGTCGAAGTCGTGCTCCGAGATGAGCGGCGGCCCGCCCGAGTCGATGCTCGTCTGCAGCGCAATCTCGAGGATGGTGACCCAGAGCCTGCGGCGCATCTCGGCGCGGAAGGGCGTCATCTTGCCGATGGCGTTGGGCTCGCGGTGGAGCCCCATGTACATGGCCGTCCTGACGAGGGCGCCGGCGCCGATCCAGGACAGGTCGCAGCCAATGTTGGCCGTCTGCCGCAGGACGTGCATCAGGCAGCGGATCTGGAGGCCGGTGATGGTCATCTTGGACTTCTCGCACGGCGTGATGAGCCAGAACATGCCTTCCCAGAACCACTTGGACGCGAGGACGCGGAGGGTGAACCGCTCGTCGTAGAAAGTGGCGCCGATGCCCATGCAGAGCTGCAGGAGGACGACGAAGGACTCGCTCGCCTCGGACGGGTTCTGCCAGTACTGCTCGTAGTCGGCCCTGAAGGTTGGTATGTGGACGATGCGGTGGACCGACTCAAAGGTGCCGAGGTACTTGTCGATGAGGACGTCGGCAAGCTCCTTGGACGGCATGTCCTTCCCGATGGACGTGGCGCTGAAGTCGGGGACGCGGCGGGCTTTGATGACGCGGGCCAGCTTTTTGCACTTCTCGAGGTCGGCGTAGAGTTGAGACGTCCCTTCAACCTCAATCTTCCTGGCGACGTTGACGAGGCGATAGAGCTGTCGCATGTGTAAGCGAGGCCATGTTTGGTTTCGGACAAACTAATACAGAAAGACTGGACTGCTTTGCCGACGACGTTTGTCGATGATGACGAGTGGATGTGAAGATTGAGCAGCAGCAAAAAGGCTCAGTGTGAAGGGACTGAAACAAAGCGAGGCAACGAAGCCCGGGCGTGGGACCTTGTCAAGAGACGTGCGACTTACCATATCGGTCGAGTTCATCCAGTGACTCTGTCCAAAGTAGCGAGTCTTGCTGACGCAGCCTCGACTGTACTTTAGACCTTCGCGCAGAACGGGGCCAGGCCGGGGCGGCTCGTCGCTGCTGCTCCCGCCCCCCCTCACGGTGAGGTCCGACAACTGCTGCTCGAGCTGTTTCACCCTCTCCATGAGAGAGTTGACGGTCGAGAACGAGCTGGGACAACTGCCGGGCGTCGAGGCGGAATCCGCGCGGACGCTGGCCCCGGCAGAGACCCTCGCGGGGTTGGCGGACCGCCACTTGGCGTAGTCGGACGGGACCGGTTGCTCAACGGCGATGGGGGTCGGCGCAAAGAGCGGGGTCCCCTCGGCGGTCTCGAGGATCAGCCTCAGCGCGGACGACTCGGGATCCTTCAGGCCCGGAAGGGATTGGGTGGTCGGCAGGATGGGATCGGGGATCCCCAAGCCGGCCTCGGAGACGTTCGCCCCATGTACGGGGCTCTTGTCGGGCCCAGAAGCCCTTTTCCTCACGGGGAGATCGTTCCGGGCCGTCGTGGTGGACGGGGCCGAGTGTCTTGGCGGCGGCAGGGGCTGGAAAGCCGAGAGGGCCGGGTCGGTCAGGCTGTTGTGGGCCGAGGCCACACGACCAGTAGTAGTATAGCTGGCAGTATCAGGGCTGGAGGGCGGCCGTGCCGCCGGATTGGTCTGCGAGACGTAGGTGCAGAGGGCATGTTTGGTGCGGACGCAGGTGTTGCAGGGGAGGTTCCGATCGCAGCGGACTTTGCGACGGCGGCATTGCTCGCATGCGAGGGCGGGCCTACGCCGTTTCTTCCGGGCCGCCGGGGGCGGATCCGGACTTCTCAAGGGGTCCATTCTGGAGTGTGGGACTATTGCTGTGCTGTGCTGCGCTGCTTGTATGAATCGAGAGGCGCGTGACTCGGCTTATTGTGTCTTGAGCCCGAGTCTTCCGTGACGCTTAAGTCCTGTTTCGGGCGTGCAGACAACTAGCGCCAGAGAGATAATAAAGTGCAAGAATCCGATCGTACTTGGACAGAGAAATCTTATCAGATCTAAATGAATCGGTCGGTTGCAGTGGAGAAGGAAAACGGAGGCCGTGAAGACAGCGATGGAAAAGTAAAAAGCACGCGCTTATCCCCGAGATGTCGTCGGGATTCCTGCACCTACAGACTGTATCGCCCGCCATACCCCGAGGATCCAGAGGATTTGATTGGTTAAAAATTCCCGAGTGCGAAACACCGAGCTCTATCCGGATGAGCCGGTTTACACGACACACCGGAAAGATGTACGAGGACGATCGATTCTAATGGGGAAAGAAATATGGGGGACAATGGCATAAATACCACTACTGCGCCCGTTGCAGGATTACCCATGAGCGAACGGGCTGCGAATCGTCTTCTCTGAGATGACTTTGAAATGTCGCTGAAGGAGCCGTATTGCCCATCAGCACAGGGAATGCCGCATTCTTTGATTGCCGCACTATGATTTGAAATGGCAATATGACACCGAGTCACTCCATCGAGGACCCGATAATTTGACGATAGCTGCTCTTTCTGATGAAGGAAAAACTGTTCACGTAGGGAATCCAGATGTTTACGAGGGGCAGTAGAAAAAGAAACAATCCAGTGGGATACATACATACAAGTCATGCTTAAACCAGGGAACGAACCAACAGAACAACGTCGGTCGGGTATGCGGCAAGTGTCTTCCAAGTACAAAACAGCCAATAAGCATGACTTCTCCAAACAGCGCAAACAATGCCGGCCAGTGAATATGGTTGCATGGTATCAGGAACAGGAACAATGCAGCAGTCTCATAAAGCCCAAGCGGTAGTCGTTTCAAAACGAAGAAAAGGGTCCGCTATAGCCGTGCAAAAGAGACAGGATTGGATCCACGAGAGGGTAAAAGCCGCGCTGGTTACGCGTACACAACAGGCCATCGTGTTAAGCATTGGCTATAATGTTTATACTGTGTTTGTCCAACTATACAGTTATTATTGATCACAACGTCCCTGGCAAAAACCCCCTGCAAACCAAGTCGCGATGTGCGTGGTCCACGTGCTGATTTCTCCCCACGAACCCATGGATTATCCGACCTTCCCGGGAGGGGCCGTTTACAGTTAGCGCGAGCCAAGGGGGCACATTCCCGCCGGCGGCTGGGTTCGTCAGTCACATGCATGCGGGTTCGATACTAACACAGACACAAAGGGGCCCTCGGCTTGGCTTAAGCGCAAAAGGTAACTGCTCGATTTCTAGGTAAAATGGGGGAAAAGGAGACCAAATGTACAAGACAGAAACCTCTTCCGCACCCGAGATGCAGCATTAGTCAGGAGATCATTGTACACGGGAAGTAGGTTGTGGTAGGTGGCTTCGTCGTCCGGCGCCGAGCAGATGGTGTATGCTTCGGCCCGTCTTTCACTGCCCTCCGCTTTCCTCCCTTCGCAAAAACCACAGGACGTGTCTTCGGCCTGAACGTTCTATATCGTACGCCGGATACGCCTTCGAAACTCATCATGCCTCCTCCTTCTCTGACACGGCCGCCGTCGCGCGGCAACGCGTCACAACACGCTCAACACCGACACCCCCTTACAAGAGGAGCTCGAGGGGGTTCTCGAGAACCTTCTTCAGCTCCTTGAGGAACTCGGCACCGACGGCGCCGTCGACGACCTTGTGGTCGAAGCTGCCGGTGATGGTAATCTGGTCGTCCCAGGCGACACC
Organism: Colletotrichum zoysiae; assembly: GCA_030867305.1. Classification (NCBI taxonomy): domain Eukaryota; kingdom Fungi; phylum Ascomycota; class Sordariomycetes; order Glomerellales; family Glomerellaceae; genus Colletotrichum; species Colletotrichum zoysiae. The sequence continues at coordinate 74,448 of MU842879.1, read as the reverse complement.
GGTGGTGCCGTCCTCGGACTGGGCGGGAACGGCGACCTTCTTGGTGGTGCCGATGGCGAGGATGGTGGACTGGGGAGGGTTGATGACGGCGGTGAAGTTGTCGACGGCGTCGTTCATGCCCATGTTGGAGATGGAGATGGAGCCGCCCTGGTACTGCTCGGGCTTGAGCTTGCCGTCGCGGGCGAGCTTGGCGAGCTTCTTGACCTCGGTGGAGATGGCCTCGAGGCCGCGAGCCTCGACACCGGTGACAATGGGGGTGATGAGGCCGGTGGGGGTGGAGACGGCGACGGAGACGTCGACGGTGTTGTGCTGGCGGATGACATCGCCGCGCCAGCTGGAGTTGGCCTGGGGCACCTTCTTGGAGGCGACGCCGATGGCCTTGATGAGGAAGTCGTTGACGGACAGCTTGTACTTGCCTTCGGAGGAGGCGTTGAGGGCCTGGCGAAGCTTGAGCAGCTTGCTGACGGAGATGCTGGAGGAGACGTAGAAGTGGGGGTTGTTCTGGGTGGACTCCTGGAGGCGGGAGGCGATGGTCTTGCGCATGCCGCTGATGGGGATGTCCTCGTAGCTGGCACCGGGGGCGGCGGCGGCGGCGGGGGCGGAGACGGCCTTCTTGACGTCGTCCTCGGTGATCTTGCCGCCGTTGCCGGATCCCTTGATGGTGCGGATGTTGACACCCTTCTCCTTGGCGAGGCGCACGGCACCGATGGTGGCGTTGGGCTCACGGTCCAGGGCGTTCTCGAGCTTGCCGGCGGGCTTGTTGAAGTCTTCGGAGGAGTTCTCGGGTTCGGGGGTGGGGGCAGAGGCCGGCTTGGCCTCTTCCTTGGGCTGCTCCTTGGGAGCGGGCTTGGCGGCATCACCACCGGCATCGGCGGCGGAGAAGTTCTCGAAGGCGCTGATATCGGTACCCTCCTCGACGAGGACGGCAATGGGCTACGGATACATTGTCAGTACGGGCGGAGTCACCAGTGGCGTGCGCGATGTCGACAGCGGAGGGGAGGTCGGAGACGGTTCTCGGTAGCTTATCGTGACTACGGACATGTTGGGGGAATGAAGAAGAGGCGGGAAAAAAAAAGGAAAAAGCTGCACGTACGTTACCGACGGGGACGTCCTTCTCACCAGACTCCTTGAGCAGCTTGGCGATAACACCCTCCTCCTGGAACTCAAAGTCCATCTGGGCCTTGTCGGTCTCGATCTCGACGAGGACATCACCGGGGGCGATGCCGTCGCCGGCCTTCTTCTGCCAGGTTCCGATGTTTCCCGCCGTCATGGTGGGCGACAGGGCAGGCATCTTGATGACGGTGTGCGGGGGGTAGGAGGCGTAGCATCTCAAGATCTGGGAGGAGAGGTTGCTGCGGAGGAGGACATTCGGACGGACAGTCCGTCTCAAGACGGTGGAGATCATGGTGAATGGAAAAGCTCCCGCGAGCGGCGCGCGAAAGCAGGGAGAAGGAGGGTAGTTGGTTGGCGGAGAGCAGTAAACTATGTATGGATCAGGACGATGGATGGATGGACCGTCGACGTCGAACAATTGAAGCCTTGGGGCGTGTCGAGGTGACGGAATTGGGACGACACAAGGAAGAAGAAGAGGAGGGCCGGGTCGGGTCGGGGAGGGGGGAGAGAGAAAAGCGACGACGCGGGATTATTTTTTTTTGGGACGACGAGGTTTGATGCTCGAGATTGTCGGACGGGAATCTTTCCTTGGGGCTGGAGTTTTTTGCGTTGAGCTCCGTCGCTGGATGGAGCTTGGGGCGCTAGTCCGTATCGGGAATTAGCGCGTCCCTACAAAATGCGCTGCACAGGGAGAGCCGTTATTTACTGCGTGCGCGTTGGCTTCAGTGGACAACCAGACAGGCTGTGAGTGGCTGATAGTGTAGATTGTGGCAGGTGGCCGGTGCTGCTTAACGCCAGACAGAGCCTGCGGCAGCCAGTCAGCCAACCGGGTTCCGCTGCTGGTACTGAGTCTGGTTCCAAGACAGACGAGACGGCCTCAGGAACTTATCGGACTTGAAAGTGGGAATAGCCCGGGAAAACAAGGGACCAGACAGACGGGGCGCGTCTTGGCCAATGGGATCGGGCATTGTTGAGTGAGGAGTGGGTCTCACCTTTTTTTACTACAACGTATGTATCACTCCGTACGAATACATCGTGTGTGTAATCAAAGCCTCGTTTTTCCATGGCGATGGGCCGTTCGTTCGTGGTGCACGTGACTGACAGATCTGACACGATGCTTGCTGCTTGCTTGCTTGCTTGCCTTACGTAATGTGCCAGCTGCTCGCTTGCTTACCTCATTCATCCAATCTGTCAATCTGGCAAGCAACCAACCTCCCTCCACCTTGCCTTCCTTGCCTGCTTGTTCCCCCTTGGTCTGTGCTGAGATGGACTCGGATCGGACAGTCAGTCAGTCAGTCAGTCAGTCTCCACCTCGAATTGCTGACATAAGACAGAGACAACAGGACAGAGAAACACTCCCTTACAGAGCCGGCCACGTACACCAGATGCTTGCCTACACACCTGGGATAGCATAGGTAGGTATGTAGGTACTATCCGTATACTGGCTGGCACTGCCCGAGGTGAGATGAGATACATAGATAGATGCCTACATACCTGTTCGTGCATTTATTTACCTACCTAGGTACGGAGTAGGTAGAATAAGAATAATTAATGGCTCCCTCCAGCTTGACCTGTACAGTGAGTGAGTGAGTGTTTGGACCACATGCTTCGATTCGGCACATCACATACCTACGGATACCTGGGTAGCAAAGCTCATAGGTACCCCCATACGGGTTACTAAGTGTGCTCTGCTGCATGCATGCATCGCATCCATCGAGGAGACGGACCGGACCAGGGCCGTGGCAGCCAGGACAGGCCAGGTCAGGGGTCCCCCCCATCCAAAGAAATTTGGACCGTCATTGCCTGCCAGCTCCCTCCATCTCCAAACTGAATTAATCGCCTGTGCTGTACTGTACTGTGCTGTGCTGTCCTGTCCAATTCAATCTCCAACACCTCCAGTCCAGCTTCTTAATATTATCTGCCCGTGCCCAACTGGCAGCAGCACCATAACCTCCACCACCACCACCCACGCACGCACGACATTCTCCTCAAAGCCGACGACGGCCATACTCGATTTCTCGACCTACAACTTCCTCTCCGTACCTAACCTCCCATTGGGGCCTCTCCCCCTGCTTGCCATCGCCCTCTCCGCGTCGCCCTGCATATGCGCATGCGCCCCTCCATGTCCGACTTAACAACAGCTTACCTCCCTACCTAGCCTAGTCATACCGACCATAGGTACTCTGTGCATTTGTTGCAATTCCGCCCGATCGCACGTCGACCGACCGACCGCAACGCCTCCTTCATCCACAGCCTCTTGATCGAATCCCCGTCCTGTCAACTCGCGAATGGCACTTGGTCCCTCCACTGCTCCCCCATGAGCTCCCTCAAATTCCTCGTCTCCTCCTTGGAGGCCATTGCCGCTTCCAAGGAGGCCCAGAGGAACAAGCAGCTGACCGAGTCCCTCCAAAAGACCCTCACGGCCATCAAGGAAAGCCATCCCAACTTCCCCGACCCCGAAATCGTCTTTGCCCCTCTGCAGCTCGCCACCAGGACCGGCAATGTCCAGCTCATCACCAGCGCACTCGACTGCATCGGCAAGCTCATATCCTACTCCTACTTCTCTCTGCCCACCACCTCTCCCGAACCCCAGAGCCAAGATGCACCACCGCCCCCCCCAGACAGAGCTCCGCTCATCGAGCGCGCCATCGACACCATTTGCGACTGCTTTCAGGGCGAGACCACCGCCGTCGAGGTCCAGCTCCAGATCGTCAAATCCCTCTTGGCCGCCGTCCTCAACGACAAGATCGTCGTCCACGGCGCCGGCCTCCTCAAGGCCGTCCGCCAGGTCTACAATGTCTTCCTGCTCTCCCGGAACACCGGAAACCAGCAAATGGCCCAGGGCACCTTGACCCAGATGGTCGGCACCGTTTTCGAGCGAGTCAAGACCCGCCTGCACATGAAGGAAGCTCGCATAAGTTTGGACAAGCTGAAGCACAGCTCGAGCAACGTCACCTTTGAGCAGACCGACAGCGTCAATGGCGTCGCCGATGCCGAGGAAAAGGAACCAGATCAACAAGGCGCCGACCAGAAGGAGGGCTCGCCGCCCGCCCCCGCCGCTTCCGAGCCCGCCCATGCCGACGAGGGCGACGAAAATGCCAACGGCAAGCTGACGTTGAAGGACCTAGAGCACCGCAAGAGCTTCGACGACTCGCATCTGGGCGACGGGCCCACCATGGTGACCGAGATCAAGCCGGGGAGGAAACCAGCACGATCCGTCTCCGAACAATCCACCCCTGAATCCTCCCACGATGACAGCCCCGAAGCTTTGGACGCCGAGGATGAGGTTTACATCAAGGACGCCTATCTGGTCTTCCGGTCCTTTTGCAACCTCTCCACCAAGGTGCTGCCGCCCGACCAGCTTTACGACTTGCGCGGCCAGCCCATGCGCTCCAAGCTCATCTCGTTGCACCTCATCCACACCCTCCTCAACAACAACATCGCCGTCTTCACCTCTCCACTGTGTACCATTACCAACTCCAAAAGCAACGAGCCCACGACTTTCCTTCAAGCCATCAAGTTTTATCTGTGTCTTAGCATAACGCGCAACGGCGCCAGTTCCGTCGATCGTGTCTTCAACGTCTGTTGCGAGATCTTCTGGCTCATGCTCAAGTACATGAGAGAGTCGTTCAAGGTTCGTGCCCGCCGCCGCGTCCGACTCCATCCGCTGCCGGACCCGAACTGACCGTGTTGCAGCTGGAAATCGCCGTCTTTTTGAACGAAATCTACCTTGCCCTCCTTGCCAGGCGCACCGCGCCCATCTCCCAAAAGGTTTACGTGGTCAACATCCTGAACCGTTTCTGCGCAGACTCCAAGGCTCTGGTGGAGACATATCTGAACTACGACTGTGAGCGCAGCGTCGACAACATTTTCCAGACAATCATCGAGGACTTGTCCAAATTCTCCACGGCCTCTGTCATGGTGACGCCTGTGCAAGAGCAGCAGTACGAGGAAAAGGGGTCAAGGACCGTCTCGGGAGGCGACTGGCAGTTGAGGGCAATCTTGCCTCCCCCCTTGTCCGTCGCGCACATTACGCCACAGCCTGAGCCAGAGAGTGACATCCCCAAGGAGTACGTCATGAAGCGGATAGCCTTGGACGCTTTGGTGGACTCGCTGAGGTCAATGGTTGACTGGTCTGCTGCTGTGCGGCCAGACGCGAACGGTGTCAGGCTGGACGGTGACACGCGAAACTCGGAGGATATCCGGCCGTCCATTGACCCAAGCATGAGTGAGAACCCGTCTCGCTTCGAGACGCCGGCACCTTCAACGCCCGTTCTCGAGGACGACCCGGCCTCTTTGGAGAAGGCAAAGGCCAGGAAGACGGCCATGAACAACGCCATCAAGCAGTTCAACTTCAAGCCCAAGAGAGGCATCAAGCTCTTGCTGCAAGAAGGCTTCATCCCCAGCGAGAGTCCTCAGGATATTGCAAGGTTCCTGCTCGCCGAGGATCGCCTGGACAAGGCACAGATCGGCGAGTACTTGGGCGAAGGCGACCCCAAGAACATCGAGATCATGCACGCCTTCGTCGATGCCATGGACTTCACGAAAAAGCGCTTTGTCGATGCGCTACGCACGTTTCTCCAGTCTTTCCGTCTCCCGGGAGAAGCGCAGAAGATCGATCGTTACATGCTGAAATTCGCCGAGCGTTACGTCATGGGCAACCCCAACGCGTTCGCCAACGCCGATACGGCTTACGTCTTGGCCTACTCCGTCATCATGCTCAACACCGATTTGCACAGCAGCAAAATTGCGAAGCGGATGAGCAAGGAGGAGTTCATCAAGAACAACCGCGGCATTAACGACAATGCCGATTTGCCCGACGAGTATCTGTTGGCCATCTACGACGAGATCGCCAGCAACGAGATCGTTCTCAAGAGTGAACGAGAAGCTGCCGCAGCTGCAGGCGCCGCCCCGCCGACATCGACGGGAATCGCAGCAGGCTTGGGACAGGCCTTATCCAACATGGGCCGCGACCTCCAACGAGAGGCCTATCTTCAGCAGTCCGAGGAGATTGCCTTGCGGTCCGAGCAGCTCTTCAAGACGCTGTACAAGAACCAAAGGAAAAACGCACAACGTTCTGGCGTCAAGTTCGTCCCGGCCACATCATTCCAGCACATTGGCCCCATGTTCGACGTCACATGGATGTCGTACTTTTCCGCGCTGTCGAGCCAGATGCAAAAGACGCAGAACCTCGACATTAACAAGTTGTGCCTCGAGGGCATGAAGCTGGCAACCAAGATCGCCTGTGTCTTTGACCTGCCGACTGCCCGAGAAGCCTTTGTTTCCGCGCTCAAGAACACGACAAACCTGAACAACCCGCAGGAGATGTTGGCGAAGAACGTAGAGGCGCTCAAGGTCATCCTTGAACTGGGCCAGACCGAGGGAAATGTTCTCAGATCGTCGTGGAAGGATGTCATCATGTGCATTAGCCAACTCGACCGGCTGCAGCTGATCACCGGCGGCGTGGACGAGAGCGTTGTTCCTGACGTGTCTAAAGCACGCTTCATGCCTCCACAGCGGGAGAACACAAACGACTCCAAATCGTCAACGCAGTCGAAGCGCAGGGGAGGCCGGCCGAGGTCTGGAACGGCGCCGCAAGGATTCTCCAACGAGATCGCGTTGGAGAGCCGTTCCGATGAAGTGATCAAGGCCGTTGACAGGATCTTCACCAACTCGGGCAACCTCAACGGAGAGGCCATCGTCCACTTTGCCCGGGCTCTGACCGAAGTCAGCTGGGACGAGATCAAGGTTTCCGGGTCCAATGACTCGCCGCGGACGTACAGCCTACAGAAGATTGTCGAGATTGCCTACTACAACATGACGCGTGTGCGTTTCGAGTGGAGCAATATCTGGGAGGTATTCGGTGACCACTTCAACCGGGTGGGTTGCCACAACAACATCACAATTGTCTTCTTTGCTCTGGACTCGCTCCGGCAGTTGTCGATGCGGTTCATGGAGTTTGAGGAGCTGGCCGGGTTCAAATTCCAAAAGGACTTCTTGAAGCCCTTCGAACATGTGTTGGCAAATTCCCAAAACATTGCCGTCAAGGACATGGTCCTGCGCTGCTTGATCCAGATGATCCAAGCGAGAGGCGATAACATCCGCTCGGGCTGGAGAACAATGTTTGGCGTATTTACCGTGGCCGCCCGTGAGGCGAATGAAAGCATTGTCAATCTCGCCTTCGAGAACGTGACACAGGTTTACAAGACCAAGTTTGGCGTCGTCATCTCGCAAGGCGCCTTCACGGACCTCATCGTCTGCCTTACCGAGTTTTCCAAGAACATGAAGTTCCAGAAAAAGAGCCTGCAGGCCCTCGAGAGCCTGAAGTCCATTATACCCCGGATGCTCAAGACACCCGAGTGCCCTCTCTCGCAGAAGCACCAGAGCGCGTCTGGAGAGCACGCTGCCTCGGCCGCAGACACGCTGCAGAGATCACAGAACCGGACCACGGTGGAAGAAGGATACTGGTTCCCCGTCCTGTTTGCGTTCCACGATGTCCTGATGACGGGCGAGGACCTCGAGGTGCGTTCCAATGCACTCGAATACTTCTTCGAGGCTCTCCTGAGGTACGGCGGAGAGTTCCCGCCCGACTTTTGGGACATTCTGTGGCGCCAGCAGCTGTATCCCATCTTCATGGTCTTGCGATCCAGGCCTGACTTGAACAATGCACTCAACCACGAAGAGCTGTCAGTTTGGCTATCCACGACCATGATCCAGGCACTGCGGAACATGATTACCTTGTTTACGCACTACTTTGAGGCGCTGGAGTACATGCTGGACCGGTTCTTGGAGCTGCTGGCCCTCTGCATCTGCCAGGAAAACGACACCATCTCTAGGATCGGCAGCAACTGCCTGCAGCAGCTCATCCTGAAGAACGTCACAAAGTTCACGCCGGACCACTGGACCCAGATCGTGGGAGCCTTCTGCGAGCTGTTCGCACGCACGACGGCCCACCAGCTCTTCTCCGCCACCACGATCAACTCGACGGCTTCCATTGACATGCCGCCGAACGGATTGGATTTTGCCGCCCCGCTGAGTCCTTCAGAGCCGCCCGCCGAAGGAGAGTCGCTGAAGGTCAACGGGTTGGGAAGGAACGGCGACAACACCGACGCCAGCTCGACCGACGCCAACGTCGGCGCAATCAACGACGACGACCTGAAGACCCCGACAGCACCGTTTGCTCCCCGGCACCAGGCCCAGCCGCCCCAAGCGCCGTTGGAGGAGTTCAAGCCGACATCGAACCTGCAACAGCAGCCGGTCGTCGTCACGGCCGCCCGCCGCCGTTACTTCAACCGCATCATCTCGCGATGTGTTCTGCAGCTGCTCATGATCGAGACGGTCAACGAGCTGTTTAGCAACGAAACCGTGTACAGCCAGATTCCGACGACGGAGCTCCTTCGTCTCATGGCGCTGCTCAAGAGGTCGTACCTCTTTGCCAGGAAGTTCAACGCCGACAAGGAGCTGCGCATGCGTCTCTGGCGCGAGGGCTTCATGAAGCAAGCACCCAACCTGCTCAAGCAGGAGAGCGGGGCGGCCGCTACGTACGTTGCCATCCTCTTCCGCATGTACGCCGACGACAGCCACGAGCGCACGGCTGCGCGCGACGCCATCGAGCAGGCCCTGGTGCCGCTGTGCAAGAGCATCATCAGGGACTTTGTCGCCCTCGAGGAGGACAGCCAGCACCGCAACATTGTCGCCTGGCGGCCGGTGGTGGTGGACGTCCTCGAGGGGTACGCCGCGTTCCCCGTGGACGCGTTCCAGAAGCACATGAAGGAGTTTTACGTCATGGCCGTCGAGCTGCTCGGCAAAGACGTCACGCCGGAGCTCAGGGTGGCGCTCTTGCTGGTCCTCAGGCGCGTCGGCGAGGTCGGGCTCGGCATCGAGGGCATGACCACCAAGGTGCGGGTGGACCGGAGGGACAGCATCCTCAGCAGCGCGACGGATAACACGGTAGACGGGCCCGAGGGCGACGCCTCGAGCAGAATGCGGCGTTGAAAGCCAATCTCCCGGAAAGAAGGAGAAGGGGCCGCGATGCGCGCGTTGTGAGGGTACGGCGTAACGGATTAGAGATTGTAAAGGGGGGGGGGATCATTCTTCATGTAAAACCATTGAACCAGGGTCGGAACGATGGCCGACGCCCCATGGCAGTTTGTGTCTATATTGAAGCATCTTATTCACCGTGTCTTATCGGCGCCCCCTTGAGAGGCTCGTCAAAGGGCGGGGCGAGTATTACCTGTGGCTATATATGTATATGTCCATGCCTGCCCTCGCGTCCGTTCGAGAAGAGCAGCCTTGTTTTCCTATCCGTGAAACGCCCCGTGCCTGAGTTTTTATTTTATTTTAGAAAGAAAACCCCCCATAGCTACTCCATGTTTACCCCCTCCCGGGTCTCATGCCATGACGTCTCTGACAAAGGCGCGCAGGGCGTCCGACTCCTCCGGCACCGTGCGGTCGTGCAGGCTCAGGAGGGCCGTCCTCAGCGTGTCGTCGTCCTCGACGGCCCGCCTCACGAGGTCCCTGAGGACGCCCATGGTGCGGTGGGTGTGGTCGGCGACGCGCATGACGCTGAGCAGGGTCTCGAAGAAGTCGACGAGGTTGAGGTGCATGAGGGTGTCGGACTTGTCGACCATGCGCAGGGCGGCGAGCTGGAGCAGGCCGTCGTCGTCGTCGGCGGCGGCGGCGGAGCCGGTGAGGTCGGGGAAGGGCGACGCGGCGACCTCGGCAATGTTGAGGGCGGCGAGGCGCGGGAGAATGCGGAGGACGCGGCCCTGGGCGAGGGAGAGCTGGTGGGGCGACAGGGCGGCGGCGGCGGGGTCGGCGGCGGGGTCGGGGTCGTGGCCGCGGGCGAGGGAGAGGACGAGGCCGAAGAGCTCGCGGTCGTGGAAGATGCGGCGCCACATCCTGCCCTGGCCCGGGGCGCGGCGCCTGACGAGTTCGCGGCCGGGCGGCGAGCCCGAGACGGCGGCGGCGGCGGCGGGGGGCGGGGGGAGCTCGCAGTCGACGTCGAGGATGTCGCCGAGGACGCGGGTGGCCCTCTCGCCGACCTCGACCTGCGGGGCGGAGAGCCAGCGGCGGAGGAGCTCCTCGACGACGCGGGGCATGAGGGAGAGGATGGCGGCGTCGGAGGGGGCGGCGGCGGCCTTTGCGAGGACGGCGAGGGCGAGGAGGTTGGCGGAGGGGCTCGGGGAGCGGAGGGCGGCGACGAGGGAGGACTCGTCGGCGAGCTGGAGGGTCCGGGTGAAGGGCACGGGGCCGAGGAGCTTGATGGTGAGGGAGACGACGGGGGAAGGGTCGTGGGGCGTCGTCTTGAGGATCGCGGTGAGGCTCGGGAGGAGGACGGGGAGGAGGGGCGGGATGTTTGTTTCTGAAGGGGGGGAGGTTGCTGTTAGTTGGTTTTCCCACCGGGGTTTCTTTGGGGGGGGGGGGGGGGGGGAGGAGGAGGGGACGGACCATTCAGCTGGAGCTCTACATCGTCGAGGAGCTTCGGGTCGAGGGGCGTCTCGGGTGCGGATACGAGGTCGTCGAGGTGCTTCTTGAGCTCGTCGAGCCCGGAGACCGGGACGGCGTGGTCGGCGGACATTTCCGGGACGACCTTGTCTGCCATGGGGAGTGCGGCGTGGCGTGTCGAGGCGAGGGATAGTGCCCAGAGTCGAGAGAAGAAGTCGTTGCAACGCTTGGGAGATGTGGTGTTTTGCGACGTGGTAGGAAGCTGTTGGTGATCGACCGAGGGTAGATGTCGGGAGAGAGAGAGAGAGAGAGTGTGTGTGTGTGTATGTATGTGTGTCTAAGAGAGTCCAAGAAGGTCTGAGAGAGCTCTCGATTCCAGGGTCCCCCCGGCGGCTCAGATAAGATAAAGCATCGTCGTCTACCAGGCATCTAGGGAGCGTACGTGCTATAGGTACCTACCTACCTAGGCAGCTGGGGTACGCGGGCTGGGCTGCCTGCAGTGCGTCACCCGCCGAGGAAAGGCCCTGAAGGGAGGGAGGGAGGGGCAGGGCGCGGAGGGGTGGAACTGTGGTCGCTGCAAGTGCGGAATTGACCCCGCCGATGGCACCGCTTGACTGACACCTCGGGTTTTTTATCTTTGTTACTTTTTTTTCTTTTTTTCTTTTTTTCAATCCATTCTATGCCGCGGTTTTCCATCGACAAAAAGCTGACTCCAATTCAACCCATACCTGCCTACTCACACCACCCCTCCATCTATCTCCCCTCTCAGCCATTCGTTCTTTGCGGATAACAGATACCAATTCCTGGCCGAGGCCCCCAGAACTCGTAGATCAATCGGCAATCCCCACCAACCACGCGCCCCAGAGACGGACGAGAAAGACAGACATAAGGACGCTCAGCGCACGCAATGTCGCGAGGAGGACGAGGCGGTGGCCGTGGTGGCCGCGGGGGACGCCAGGGACCGCAACTATCGTGGGACAATGGCGAACACGCCCCCGACACGCGGCCCTCTGAGTTATTCCCGGTGCGTAATCTCCAAGATCACGGGCGACCATGCAAGAAAACCCCTTACCCCCCTTTCTGACTCTCGCGAACCCCCTCCCACAGGCCTACTCGATCCCGACGGCGAAGCCCCTCTCCGACCTCGAGCGCGCCAACGTCAACGCCTTCCTCCTCTTCCGCCGCCAGTTCCAGGACGGGCCCCTCTACACCCGCAAGCGCACCTGGGGTATGGACCCGGCCAACACGCGCAAGCTGTACGGCCAGGACCAGGTCAACGCAAAGTACGGCGGCGTGCGCACCCGCGCCACCGCCGACCCCTTCACCGCCGTGCCCACCTACTCGCAAAAGTTCTCGCGCCCCGAGCGCGCCCTGCCCGACCTCGCCGCCCGCCCCTTCTGCAAGGAGTTCTTCCCCCAGGAGCTGCACGAGGCCCTCGACGGCGACGACGTCGGCCCCGGCGAGCGCCGCCGCGGCGGCGACGCCAAGCGCCTGCGCCTGAGCCGCATCACCGCCCTGCCGACCGCCGAGGACGTCTTCCACCTCAACGACGCCTTCGACGCCGACGACGACGCCGCCGCCGGCCCCGAGGGCGCCCGGAAGAAGCTCGAGGCGCTCGAGAGGATGGGCGAGGGCGTCGAGGGCGCCGAGGGCGGCGGCGGCGGCGGCGGGGGCGGCGCCGCCGGCGAGGACGAGTGGGAGGGCGGCGAGGAGGAGGAGCAGGACGTCGAGTACGACGACTCGGACGCCGGCGACTACGACGCCGAGAACTACTTTGACGACGGCGAGCTCGGCGACGACGACGGCGGGGATGATGACCACGGCGGCCGCGAGGGGTCGTACTGATGATTCTTGTTTCTTACGTTTCCGTGACCAAGGGGCGGGTTGAGAGCGGTGAGGGAACGAAACGACGATGAGCGAAGTCGGCAGAGCAAGAAGAACGAAAAAAGAAGCAGAAGAAAAGTAAATAGCATGCGAGGCACATGGAGTAAAGGGTTGATGGATTCGCGCTGGGGAAAAAAAAGGGGGGAGGGGGGGGAGGCTTCGGGGCAAGATCCCCCCTCCCAAGTAAACGACTGACGAAAAAAAAAAAAAGAGACGAGGCGATCGCATCACCGGGCGTTGGGGCGGGATCAACGGCTTTGCTGAGCGGGATTATATATAAAGGCTCTCAGATACCCCCACCGACACCCCTCTCTCTCTCAAGGGGGAAGAGGTCGGAAAACAATTCACAATTCACAATTACAACCCACAAGTATTTTTATTTTTATTTTTATTCCACTTCACTTCACTCTTTGTTTGACTCGACGTTTTTTTGGTCGTGGTGATGAAGGTGGTCAGGGTCCCCCCCCCCCCCCCCTTGACAATCGGGTATCAACGGCCTCGGCCGACTCGCTCTAGATAGATGCGGGTTATTCTTCAAACCGCGGCAAAAAGGCTGCCCTGCATCCAGCGACGTCCATCAGTCCAGCCTCGGCCGAAGACACGTCGGTCGTGTCCGAGACGCAAACACTGGGCGCGCTGCCTCGAGAGCAGTCCTTCCGCATCGGCAGGCCCGGGGTCCCGGTCGTGGAGGCGGGCCATGATGGACTCTTGCGGGCAAGAAGCCAAAGCCTCCGTTTCGCGCACATCCCGACATGCAAAGACCCAAGGCCCGTGTTTCCAAGCCGGAAAAGAAGGTGGGGCTTTCCCAAAGCAAGCCGGTCACTCTTCCGATGCGTCGTCGTCTTGCAAAATGGTACAGGTATATACTTTTTTCTTTTCTTTCGCCGAACCTGAACGCCGTTTGCTCCCCACCGACTTATTTCCCGAACCGACCCAAATCATCCCCCCCGTCCCCCCTCGTCGAGGATCGACATTACTTCCCGTCTCCGTGACGTTGCCTCATTTGGTCGGGTATTGACGCTGAAGCTTGGTCAGCTTTTCGCGGACGTCGACAATGGAGTCGGCCGCCTCGTAGATCTTGTCACCCATCATCTTGATCGTCTCCAGCAGGTCGAGAACCATGTTGAAGGCCGGCACCTGCGTCTGGTCCCTCAGGGCCCGCACGCGCTCGTACAGGCCGTGCTCGACGCCGGGCATGTGCTGCTCCATCTCCTTGATCTTCTGCACCTGGAACTGGTGCAGCTCCTTCAGCCGGTCGGCCTCGTTGGAGAACAGCGTGAGCACGTCTTCGACGTTGCGGTCCTGGCTGCCGTTGGTCGTGTTGTTCCCTGACCCGCCCCTAGTGAGCCAGGTCTGGTGGTAGTGTGCGGGCAGCTTGAGCTGGTCGGCGCCCGCGAACGCCATCTTGGCGATGTCGGCGTCCGACTTGACCAGGTCCTTGAGGTGCGCCATGGTAACAATGTCCTCGTCCAGCGTCGTCTTGACGCCCTCGTACTTGCGCTGCAGCCAGTTGACGTCCGTCGTCAGTTGCTCCAGGTCGCCGCCGTGCGCAGCCATGAACCCTCTAATCTCGGACGCGTGAGACATGAACCGCTGGATCATCATGTCGCAGTTCTCCATCTCGGCTTGGATCGACGGCTCGAGGTCGTTGAATCGCGTCGTGCCCTTGATGTTTGACACGTCCACACGCACGCCAGGAACCGTTTGCTGAGTCGTCGACTGGCCCATTGTCAAGCCCGGAGCCGAGCTATTGTTACCTGCTTGAGATTGGCCGCTGCCTTGGTTAGCTGATCATCTGGACAACACTAATCGTTCGCAAAAGTCCACCTACAATAGACCGCCCGGCTTAGACTGGTTCTGAGCCTGGCTCTGGCCAAAGAGGCCGCCGCCCGTGCCCTGGTTGTGCTGAGTTTGTGTGTTGCCGCCGCCGAAAAGTCCTCCGCTAGGTTGCTGCTGTTGTTGTTGTGGCTGGGCCGAGCTCTGGCCAAAGAGACCGCCCGTGGCCGGCTTCTGCTGGGATGCACCAAACAAGCCTCCGCTCTGCTGCTGCTGCTGAGGCTGAGCTGATCCAAAGAGCCCTCCGCTTTGCTGTTGCTGAGGCTGCTGCTGCTGTTGTTGTTGAGGCTGGGCTGTGCCGAAGAGACCGCCACCACCGGATTGCTGAGGTTGAGAGGTTGTCGTAGACTGGGACTGGCCAAAAAGACCACCGGTCGCTGGTGTCGCCGACTTGTTGCCAAAAAGTCCTCCTCCGCCCGTCTGGGTACCGCCGAAAAGGCCGCCGCTCGTCGCAGGCTGCGTCGACGCCGTAGCGTTCCCGAAGAGCCCTCCACCTGCTGCGGGTGTCGAAGAGGAACCGGTGCTAAGCAAGAGATTTGGTGTCAGACAGACATTGAAAATGGGTGCATAGAAAAGCTGGGGGCCATATGACTTACGCAGAATTGGCAGCACCAGTGTTGATGCTCAAACCACCACCGGTGGCGCTTGCGGATCGTCCAAACATGTCGAACTTTTGCTCGATGCCGTCGAGGTCGGTCAGACCGGGTGGGTTCCTGACGGGTGCAGGCGACAGAGTCCTCGAGGATCTCCTCTTATCTGCAGGGGGAATCGGCTGACGGTCGAGGTGGTTTGTTGAAGTATTTGTTGCTCTTGGCTGCTGCTGCTCCTGCTCCTGCGGCTGCGTCTGCGTCTGCCCGGTGAACGCGAAGGAATTGGCGGCGGCAGCATCAATGCACGGACCACCTGCAGCTCCTAATACTAGAGCTCCTGCTGTTCCTGCTGGAGAAGAATGCGACTGGCTCTGATTGGCTAATCGGGCCGGCATTTGACCGTCATCCGGGACCCACCTCGGCGCTGGCACTATCCACTCTTTACTGGTCAATGCTCTCGACTGCTGACGGCCCGGGCGGCCGTTTCTGGCGCCTGGCCGCGCCTGTGATCTGGGCCCATTGACGGAGCTTCGAGCTCCTGCCGTTGATGCACCCGCACCAACGCCTGTGAATTCGAAGCAACCTGCAAAAGCTGCCGCAACATCACCACCATCACCACCATCACCACTACCACTACAGCCTCCAGACAACGACATCGAGCACTTGTAGCCCATAATGGATATTGACGAGGACGACGACTTCTACGGCACCGAGGAGCCCGCTGTTGAGACAACAACAACAACAACAGCACCACCAGCAACAAATTCGACGATTGAGAATGCGGCCCCAGAGAGCAACTCGTCACCCAAACGAGATTCCAAGTCGGAGGAGCTAGAGGAAGGTGAGGAGGAAGATGAGGGTGGCGCCATGGACGAAGATGAGGACGACTCAGTAGGTGCTTTTCATATCCATCCATCGCTTGGTCCAGCCTCCTTAGGCAGCTTGGCATCCAGTAACTGACGGTTCTTGCGCGTTCTAGGATATCGAAATAGTAACTGAGCGCAAAGACGGCACAAAGGCAGCACCTCCAACGTATGTTCCATCCTCCCGCCGCTCAAAACAACTGCTCCGTTCTCATTATCTGACATCAAAAACAGGCAGTCACGCTACAGCGACATCCGAAACATCCCACAAAGGTCGGCTTCGAATGACATGACCGTCAAGGCCGCCCCGCCCAAGAAGGAGGAAGACTCCGCAAGAGCCTCGCCCTCTGACCTTCCGTCGGGTGTCCCAAGTGCCGACAAGGCCGCCGCTGCGGCCTCCAAATCAACCATCGACGTCAACGCGAATCCTGACTACCCTCCGGTCGGCAAACCCATCACCGCCGTCAACATCGACGAAGGTAGGACCTCACTGCCCCGTTGCCATGGGTTGTCGCATCGCTAACCTATGCGCAGATTTGCCCGAGAACGACAAGCCGTGGCGCAAACCCGGTACCGACATCAGCGACTACTTCAACTACGGCTTTGATGAGTTCACCTGGGCGCTCTATGCCGCCAAGCAGGAGGCCGTCCGCGGGGAGTTCAGCGGCGACGCAATTGCTGCCGGCCAGAAGAAGATGATGGAGGACTTCGGCATGATGATGATGGGCGGCATGAACCCCGCTGCCGCCAGTGCGCCGGCCGCCGGCATGCCCGGGATGGCCGGCGGTGGTATGGACGGCATGCCGCCCGAGATGCAGGCCATGATGCAGCAGATGATGGGCCAGGGGATGGATCCGAGCCAGATGGACCCCTCGGCTATGTCGGCCATGTTCAGCGGCATGCAAGGACAGGCAAACGCGGGCGGTCAAGCACAGAATTTCAACCAGGGCTTTGGTGGAAACCAGGGCCAGTACGGCGGCTATGACCAGCAGCAGGGGATGGGTGTCGGCGGCAACCGCGGCGGCTTCGGCGGCAGAGGCCGTGGCGGACGCCGTCAGTGGTGAGACCGCCGCCGAGGACTCTGTACTCATATCCATCTTTGCAATGATGCGCTGGTTATGACCCCCGGCCCGGCTGGCGTTTTAAGGATTTCGGTGGTGACGTCACAACAAAAACATGGTTTGCTTTGGGGGTTTCCGGATTTGGGCTACGGAACCGGCACAAATAGGCATAGAGATACCCTGACAATTGCTCTGGCATTTCTCCCAACTGTCGTGAGTGTCTTGAGTGACGATACCGCAGAGTCCCATTATGCTGGGCATCTGACCGGTGCGTATCTGTCTCACCGTGTGTTGGCCTGGCTAAACCGTGTCCAGCACGCCTGACGACGCCAGTTTAATCTTCAAACCACAGTTGAATTTTACCGCTTTGCTTGTCAAGTGTGCTGTTCGCTTTGTTCCAATGGCCCTTGCCAGCATTTGCCATGTTCACTCGCTCAGCTTCGTTGGCATCATATCCAACGACAGTTCGCAAGTATTCGCTATAACCGGGCCAGCTGTGCTCCCTAGCCCACGTTTGTATCGCGGTAAGATCCCTGCATCTTTGGTCGTGGCCATGCCTGTTGAAGGAGACGAACTCATCCGAGCCGGAGAGCGAGATGTCGGCGTGGCACATGAGATCGTTTCTGATGTGGTCTAGACAATGCATGGTATGGATATCGTTGCGTGGCCACCGGTCGAGTGTGATGTTCGAGATCAGCCGGTTGCGAATGCGATACTGGCTAGCTCAGTATCACAGCGAACCTTCGTTACAGCTCTGGGCACTTACCAAACAGTGAAGCGAGTGGAATACATTGATCTGATATATCTTCAGGTGAGGTTCTTGAGGATGACCCACGGTCGACGGCAGGTTAGCCTGCCGGGCCCAGCCCTCGTCCACCGCAACTATGCCGTCCGCTGGGAACAGAAAATATAAGTTTTCTCGATCACATGGGTAACGTTTGGCAGCGAACATACTCTTCCGCAAATCATGCCAGAATCGATCAGCCTCGGGTGACGGGTCCGCGGCGTCGACAATATCGTAGGCTTTGTCGGTGGCATTGTACCGCTCGAGCGCAAAATCTACGAGGCGTGGTAAAGTGAGCAACGAATTCCTTCCGTCTAGCTGGTAGCTTCGGGGGACACTCACAACCGTGGGGATCCATAGCTTCGGGATTTCTCTCAACGGCAATGAACGAATGGAAGGCTAGGCCACCAAAGACCAGGAGCAGAAGCTGGAGACCGCCAAACATCAAGGCGAGCCTGAGACCCGAGAACAGCACGCGTGGCGTGTCTTGGGCAATTTTACCTTCGCAGCGGTAGCAGATATGACCGTGGTCTAGCCTGCTCGTATCATCGTCGTCAGACAGGAGCTTGGCGCTCGAGCAGGCCGAACCCGACTCCATGATGGGCTGTAGCGATAAACGCTGAATGTGTATGTGTGCAAATATTGTGCTCCGAGGTTGACTGATAACCCAATCTCGGTCCTTGAGATTTGAGGCTTCACGAACTCGGATGCAGCGCAAGCTTTGCGACGCAGGGTGAAGCAGGCCGTGGTCTACGTCAAGTTCCAGCGCCGCTCGTTTTCCCATGAGTTATTTACGCGATACCGATCCACTGCCTTGGAGGGTCAGCGTTGTTGGATGAGAAGTTAGGCCAGAAACACGGCTTCTTGTTTGATTCCCATTGATAACAAAAGCGCATGGATGGCGCATAAATGAGCGATTAGGATCCGCCCCCTGCTCTTCGTTACGCATGCAGTTGCTGCACTTGGGCCAGGTAATACGCTACTTTTCTAACAAAGGTAGGACGTATCTAGTCTATCTACGAGATAAGTCTCATGGCCTCAGCTGCACTTTTGATGGGAACTTACGAGGAGCATCAGTCTTCCACGTCACGAACCACGAGCAATGGTCTCGGCCCGGACATGATGGTCGTAGGCGACAAACATTTTCCGGCGAAAGCCAATCATAGTGTTCTGTTGGAAGGATTCTCCTGACCAAAAAGCAACCACGGCCTTCACCGCTACTCAAAGATAGCACTGTGTGTTGCGAATGCCGGGCCGTTTGTTTGTCGCGCAACTCGACAGGTGAGCTGCATCGTCTGCTCGTGAGACATTAAGCCAGAAAGCCATAATCCTTGGCAAAGCCCTTTACGCGCCAAGGCTACCTGCTGTAAGCAGTCGCAATCGGATTCCTATGTAATATTGGTTTTCAGTTGTCTGGTCTTCGTTCCGATCTGAGATCTCCCACGTGCACGTTGGCATTTGCTGTTGAGATCGATAGGGGTGTCTGAAAGACGCTTTCTTCTGTCGAGGAGATCATATATCTCGGTACATCATGAAGCCTGAGTTTGCCGACATTTTCTTTTCTGCCAGTCGTCCCACTGGGAACACTGTTTATACACCATTGGAAGATGGCGAGAGTGGTCCAGACACCCGCGAAGGATCCCCCAGCCGGAGGCAGCATCGCAGGACCTGGCTAGCTCCGGCCGCTATCCAGCTTCTACTTCTTCTGACGTCTCTCTTCCTCCTCATCACCGTGGGACTCCATCACCTGGCAATGCTGGTGAGACCCCAGAGCCAGTGGCAAAGTGAGGAGCCGTCATACATCAAATTTGAATTGGCTGATGGCTGACATAGTAGACAGACATCGGGCACCTTGAAGAGATTCGCGGACCCGTGATGTTCAAGGAACCTGAAAACATGACGCCATCTCCTGCCCTCGACACACCTTGGAACAAGTTCATTGACAAACGTTAGTATAATCCCCCTCGTTTATCGTATGTCTATATACTAAAGTTAGGAGACTTTAATAATTTCATGCTCGTCCCGGACGAGGACATTCAAAATCCCGGCTTCAAGCCTAAGCAGCCGCTGAGAGGCTCAGCCGGAAATCGCACCGGAACACTCGCCGTGTTTGAGTACGTCCACGCTCTGCATTGCGTTGTAAGCCCCGCCGTATTTTACCCAACATGAAGAAACCAGCAACTGACACGGGATCGCAAGCATCTGCTATGGAAGCAGACGTATCCCGAATACTATAAAGCGGACCATCGGAAGATGCAAGAAAGCCCGGAACTTCAGCATGCGCACATTGGTATGACGGCCCCCAGCGACAGATTCATCGTGGCTAACAGCTGGGCAGATCATTGCGCGGACTTCTTGCGCCAGGTCATCCTCTGCAATGCCAACTTTGCGGTCAGCACGTTCCACTACAACGAGAGCCGCGGCGGCGCCGACGTGGATATCGCGTCCCCGCATACCTGTATCAACCTGGACGCGGCGAACGACTACGCCAAGCGACACTACGTGGACCGTTCCGAGTTGAGACTCCAAACGGGAGCACCCGCTAAGACCATGCCGTAGGACTGCTGTTGTAGTTCGGCTCAACGCCGTACCGTTCCTGTGGACGAGAAAGGGCGCCAGAAGTAACTCAAGTCAATATACGTGAGCCGCCGCCTTGCAGGCCCTGCCATAAGCTTGTCGTAGGCGCTCGACCTTGTCCTTAGGACTGTGGTCTTGGTTCCAGTAGAATGATAAAGCCTACATGGGTGTTATCTTGAGAGATAGCGATGTCGTATATGCATATCGACTAGTAACCTTCTGGGCATTATCGTCATTAGCGCAGGCAGGGTACTTCTTGCATTTCCCAGAAGAGGGAATTGATGATTACTATGGCATCATCGCGCTGCAGAAACAGTTGATAATCCACAAAAGTGATATCTTGATGCAGCACAGCTTCCCGTTCAGACCAAGCAACCGCCACCCCGCACATCAGACGTACACCAAGCGATTGCAGAAATGACAGGTTTCTGTTATCAAGATTCCGCCATACTGTAAAAAACGGATATATATAGTGTGTCACAGACCCCATGGACCTTCATTTTGGTCAATCTTACTCGAGACGCTTGCAGTCTTCAAAACATAGGCTTGTTGCTACAATGGCTGCCCGGACTTTGGTCACGCTCCCTGATATGTTCAGCCACTTCCTGGTTCAGGAGCCCAGGGTAAACAAAAACTACAGGACAGTCAAACTGGCATCGGAAAGATGGCTTGCAGAGTACGCAGATGAACTGTTGTGTGTCCGCTTGACAGGTGACTGATGATTCGGCATCAGAAAATGCTCCTTTTCCCCCGAGGTGCAAAAGAGAGTCAACACCTGCGACTTCTCGTACTTCTGCTCCATTGTCGCACCGACTGCTCCGGAGGAGCGCCTGCGGACGTTGTGCGACTATGGAAACTGGGTGAGTTCTGGGCTCTGGGCCTCCCAATTTCCGCATGCTATTGTGACGCGCCGCCATGTACACGGTATACCACTAACGTTTCCGTCCAGGTATTTCCATTTGACGACAGTACGTTTAGTTTATCGAAAGCGGCTTTTGCCATGAAACCTCAGCTGACTGGCCAGTGTTTGACAACGGACATCTAACATCCGACGTGGAAACATCGCGGCAGGTACTCGACAGCCTTATGTCGGACATGCTGGGCCGCTGCTACATGGGCACCAAGCTGCCGCTTGTTCAGGCCCACGATGATATATTTAAAAGACTGTCAGAGGTAGAGTTTATGTTGAGCTTCCTACAAGAGTTACTCCATCGCTGAGACCAACTTTTGCCAACAGGATGCCTCCATAGGTAAGGCCGACCCCCCACCCCCCTTATACAGGGACTACTTTGCGGCTGATGTACTGATGATAAATGTAAGCAGAAGTCCAGAGACGCTACGTAAAACACACGCAGATGTACGCTGAAGGAGTGGCAAGGCACGTAGAGGCCTTCACGAGTCACTGTCCCCCTTCCCTGCAGGACATGCTGCAAACAAGAAGGATGTCCGTTGGAGTCGCGCCGGTTTACCCCTTCCAAGAGTATGCGGAATCTTTGCAGATGCCAGACGAGGTATTCGAGAGTCCTGCGATCCAGGATCTGGAGCGCATCGGGGGAGACTTGATCATCCTGTCAGTCATCAGCATCAAACATTTCACACGCAATCGCGTGTTGACACTGTAGCTGACTCCTGTAGAACGAACGATATTCTCTCGTATCGCAAGGAAGAGGCAAGTATTTGTTCTGGCGCCGTGTTTTTTTTACATCGGGTACATGCGGAGCAGGGCGCTGACACTTTGATCGCAACTTTCGCAGTCTGAAGGATGCCCTTTCAACATGGTTGCGGTTTGTCGAATGAATGGGAAATCCGCGCAAGAAGCTTTCGACACGATTGGGTCCCTACTTGAGGATAGTCACCTCGAATGGGATGAGGTTATGAGCCGCCTGCCGGACTGGGATGCGGAACATGATGACGAAGTTGAGCGCTACATCAAATGCATCCAGAACGTCGTCCAGGCAAACCTAAGCTGGAGGCAAGTGGCATCCACGCTTCCCACATCTGTTCGGGAGCCACAGGCTTTGAGCGGGCAGGTTTGATGTCAAATGATCATGCTAACCGTAGTGGTGCCGTTGCAGTTTGCATTCGAAGAGGTACTTCGGAGTCGATGGCCCGCAAGTACGTAAGACCTGGACAATCGATGTGCTGGTCAACCCCCCGTACCTATCAAATCCTGCAGAAGCAGCTTATTGAGCTTCCCATCGATTCCCAAAGCCCTGAAAAATGGTGGTATCAACGGAAAGGAACACAAATTACATTTTCTTCACATCACAATAACGCAAGGGACCGCGAAGTTGAATAAATCGAAACATGTTGGGCGCAGTTGACTTGGCCACGAAACAGCTCAGAGCAAAAAAGACAAGGTCATCACCGCTTTCAAGAGGGAATTTCAACGTAAAGGCGCAAACCAGTAGAATCTAGCTCATGTATCTACACGCGAAAGCTATAAATGGCAGAACAAGCGGAAGCAGTATATTCGATTTATATGTATATATGCATGCTGTTTGCGATCTTCCTCGTACTTCCAAGACGCACTGTAATGGTCCCTCCTGATTCCACCAAGCCATACCAAAGCTCACTTTTGTGTGGGAAAGCCCTTGCCGGTGGGATGTGGAGTTTAAGTCTTCATGCGTTCTGGTCATGAGAGACCCTTAGTATCTATGAGTCAGAAGACACGATTGAACAGAAACGGCATTGTGACTCACCTCACTTAGAGAGCTTATCAGTCACGCTGTCAACAGGCCCCTCGTCGCCAAACGTGTCAATAGCAGGGCTTCCGAAGCTCCATCTTGGAGTGACGTCCGATCGAGGTTGAGCAGGAGCAGCAGCGACCAAGGCCGTGATGGCAGCAAGGGGAAGAAGAATTCGGGCGAAGTACATTGCGAGTATAGAGACTCCTTTACTTGAACACAAAGGAGGCTAGGCGATTTCGGAGTAAAAGCCCTTGAAGGTGGTTATGGCGATCACGATAGATGCGAGAGGTGCGGGTGAGCGTTCCCATTTATGAATAAGCCTGGCAGACTCCAGCAGCCAACATTCAATGTGAACAACATCTGTTCACATCTCGTCCGTCAAAGTCTTGCCTTTGTATCTGCGGATGACACCCGCTTCTGGATACTGTGTACCTTTTCCCTCCTGTCTCTCGACCGCTCGCTCGACAAGGCGGTCCGTAGTTGGGCTCATGGGTGGCTCAAGAGCTTGCATGCATCATCGACTTGTACTGTGGTCAGAGCAGTAGGGAAGTTGATAACACGGCCCACTCTTGGAGAAAGCAAACTTCGCATTTCAAGCTAGGATCAGTCGCTGCATGCAGTCAGCTGTTGTTTGCCGGATCTCTGTCCGCTAATGCGGATTGGGAAGGTATCGTCAGAATCTCCTGACCGACTTTTTGCAGAAACCCCATCACTTGTTTTGAGATAGGGAAACACAAAGTGACGAAACAACACGTGAATTGATCGAAACGCTTCTATCTTCCGTCGGCGCTGTTGCTAAGGGCCACAGACCGTCGACGAGGACGTCAGACACGAGGCCAAATACCTTGGAATAGGTAAGAAACATGTCCCCCTGTCGATATGAAAGCTGATGAATAAATCTGTAGCAAACAAACTTGCAAACTACGGCCGGCCATAAAGTGTGATTTTCACAAGCCGACCCGCCAGAATGAAGGAGGATAGGCGGAGTAAGGGAAGGCCAGAAACCCACGCTTTTTCCGCTCCGAAGTTATTTTGCATTTCCGCGATCCCACAGTTTTCAGACTACGGACTTCTCAATTCAGTAAACTGTATCGCTCTACATCATAAACTCTGTTGCCGGTGGCAAGTTACAAGGCCGGAACCGCCATCAACGATTCCTGTTGACTATCTTTGCTGTTCCGTGCAAGCTGCATTCAGAGCTTCTTCGGGTCATTACCTCTGGCCAATCGGGTGAGCTGGGTGAGTATCTCCGCGTTTGCCCACCTTTTACGCGAGGTTGATCGTTGCGACACCAGACCCTCCAAGAGCAAGGTAGAGCTGATATGCTCCTAGACGATCCCGCTAAAAGCTAGCTCCCATCTGCAGTGATCATTGTCTATAAGGCATGTTGTAGCATAATAGCATCTAGGACCCTTACGGCTTTTTCCTTAAGCTATGAGGCGATTGCAGCCTTACACTGACATTTTGAGCTTCAATACATAAAACTAGTACAGAGAAAAAGGCAGCATAAACTTGTAGGAGAACGGATACAATTTAGATATACGTGACGAGTGGTTTGACTGGTGTGATATCAGCAGTCGGAATGGCCTTAGGAAGCTCTAGCAGCCTTAGTTGGTAGCCAGGTTTGGTAGGAGATTCTACGACACTATTGATCTATAATCCTTTCGTTTGGGCGTGAAGTAAGTGGCGTAGAGAATCTAGGGGTGTGATTCTGACATATAAGATAACAACCGTTACCTCAACCGCAACGTGTTAATCCCTATTACTATCTACTTGGTCTCTACTCACCGTTGATATGAGCATGCGGGCAAGCAACTAACTGACAGTATTTCACTTGTAGTAGCACAGTTAGGCAGGCGCTATTGGTCTTGTTATTCGTGCGGTCTAAGCGGCTCACGCCAAGCTATATCACATTTAATACAGCACAGCCGGGAAATTACCATACCGCATCTAGCAACTAAGCTATCCCGTCTAACAAGAAACACAATTATATGTGTTATGGTATCACACATGTACCAGGTGGACAGAGACCGCTTCTAGGATTTAGAGCAAAATTGTATGTTGATACTCAATATTACAGCTCCTGCAATTCGGTAAAGAAGCCTTGAAATTTACCCATCTACATATATGTAGCCACTTAGCAATAAACGCAAGCTCCCGATGGGCAATAGTTTCGGCTACAGCTGAAACTGCAGAGTCCTCTGTAACTGTCATCTAGACCGGGGGCAGGGCAGCCGTCCCGACCGTCGCCTCCGGGGCTCTGTCCCGGCTGGCCAAAGGCCGTACACTCGCACTGCGCCTCGGGGCAGTACCCGTAGGAGCACGAAAAGCTGCAGAGGCCCGTGTAGTTCTCCGACTGGCCGGCCCTCACCCTGCCGGCGACGCACGTCGAGCCGGGCGGGGTGGGCTCGGGGGAGCCGGACGCGGCGCACTTGTCCCTGATGAAGGCCGCGGCTTCGCCGGTGTAGAGCTGGAAGTAGTTGGTGTGGGCGGCCTCGCCGCCGTCCTGGCCCGAGTTGGACGCGCAGACGGGGTCGTCGACGTTGCACCACGACCGCAGGACGCCGGCGAAGCTGGTCAGGCTCCTGGCGGACGATTCGGGCCTGGGCCACCTGCCCGTGAACCCGGCGCCGCCGCCGACGTTGTAGCTCTGGCCGGCGACGTGGTTTGGGTCGCCGAAAAGAAGAGCGGCGCAGACTGGTCCCCCCAAGCAATCGTCAGCTCACTGGGTACCTTTTCTCCTCCACCCCTCTCGGGATATCGATATGGAGAGAAGGAGGGCTTACTCTGGTTCGCGGGAGCAGCGCTGGGACTCAGTCCGGAATCAGCGAGCATGTCGGCTATAACGTTGGCGCCTTGGCTGTAACCGCTCAGGGCGATCTTGGAATTGGGACACCGCTGGGTGTACGCCCTAAGCTGGGAGATTCCAGAAGCGCGGCCTGACTCGACGGAGCCAGTGTTGGTCGCATCGTACAGGATGTCTTCGTAGTCGCAGCTGGCCAGGCCGCCGCAGGTTGCGTCGTAGAGGAGCTGCTGTCGGCCGGGGTAGAGTTCGTTCCACCCGCGGCCAAGGAAGATGTGGATATCGGTGCACGACCCAGAACCAGTTGACTGGCGCTTAATGCTACTGGGGGCAGCGCAGGCAAGGAGGAACATGTTGAAGAGGGCGGCTGCGACTTTCGGGGACAACATGGCGCCTGAGACTTGCTGAGTAATTACTGTTAAGGTGTATATTATTGATTATAGTTAAGACGAACGTATAGAGTAAGGCCTTGTATGTGGAATCCAGCGCAGGTAGCAGGGTTGCGGAGAATGAGGGTCTAGGAAGCAAGTATCATGGACTATGTGAAGTCTTTATGCGTTCAGGCATTGCGGAATATTACTTTGGGTTCTTGGCCTACCCGATATCCAAAATGCATTAGGTCGGCCCCTCAGTATGACTGCCCGATCCAAATGGTAGAAGCTGCGTTGGTGTCTTGAGAATGTATGTGCTTATCGTGGGCAGGGTCGGAGTTTGATTCCCGATACAGTAAAAGCCACGGCGGCATCGTCCCGTCAGCAGGGATGTCATGCATGCACTTGTTGACAAGAGGCTGGGGAATACGAGATCCTATGCAGTAGTGGCAGGAAAACTATCTGTACGACGGGTGAATTCTACATGGCTTGTATTTATCGGCATCTCTCACCAACATACCAGTCACCCGACGCTCACCATGCCGCTATGCGGATATATCGTATCTCTTTGAATATGTATGGATCCTATTTCATTTGTGAGACGACTTTATGTAGTGTTCATGTTCAAGCCGTTCATGGTTTAAGGTGGGATCCTCGTGTGTATTGGCTATATTCCTTATTAGGAGATGAGGATGTCTAACCGTAGTTAAGGAACAATCATTCCGTCTGTAGGCTACTGCTTCTCCTCAGATCGTGCGGCATTTCCTAGCTGCTCAGTTTCCGACGCATCAACGTGCCGTGATGACATCAATATGCATAGTTCAGTGTCCGGTCAGCAAAGCAATGCATCTGGATGTCGTCGTTAATTCGCCTAACCAGTTGTCTGATAGCTCCTACGATTATCCACAGCTCGAAAGGCCCCGCCAAGCCTTGAGGGGGCGGGGAAACCTCGAGGATTCGG
Source organism: Colletotrichum zoysiae (assembly GCA_030867305.1). Classification (NCBI taxonomy): domain Eukaryota; kingdom Fungi; phylum Ascomycota; class Sordariomycetes; order Glomerellales; family Glomerellaceae; genus Colletotrichum; species Colletotrichum zoysiae. The sequence goes on along the minus strand of MU842879.1, from coordinate 47,468 downwards.
GGAAATAGCTGACGGATCTATATCACGCGACTACGCGAACCCACTCACATCGTCCTTCGCTAACCTCTGATAAGTAACAACATCGCAGCAGCACCTCCCTGTCGTCCCCGGCACGCCGCTCCCTGACCCTGCACGGTCTCTCCTAATACGAACTAACCTGCAAAGCAGGATTCCAGACTATTGATCAAGATATGCAGTGGTTATTGAACCAGTTTAAAAGCTCAGTGAACGAATGCTGCCGTTGTGCGTCATCTGTCATCCTTAAACCCGGCCGGCCTATCCGAGTGCGGGGATCTTGATCTCATTCCTCGCTTGTCGTCAGCCTGAGCCTTGGTCCGCAGCGCGGCGCAGCGGGCGCGGAGTCTCTGGGCGAAGCGGGGGTTTCTCCGTTTCGGTAAGAGAAAAGGATTCGCGTGCCACGTTGGCACAGGAAAGCGTTGGAGAGGCTAGGCTACATTATCAAACTGCGCTGGCCTGCCGACGACTCGGTTGTGTTTGCGTTTCCTCACCACCTGACAAAAGTCCGAGGCCGCCGCTAGTTTGTTCTGAGTCTGGCACGAGATATCCTCTTATCATGATGCTGTCCGGACATTGATCGGGGAGACTATTGTTGTCTGGATTGAAACAAGACCGCGGTCGTCTTCCGCAACTTCCATGCATGCAAGGTCACTTAGGTTGATAACAGGCTTTCCCAACCGCTCGCAATTAACGACGGTTATGCTAGCCTACATGCATTAGGCTACCCTTAGCGTACTAAACGTATAGCCCTTTAACTAGCAACTAGACTGTTCGTCTAAGTTTCTAGGTGATTTTATGCTTCCTACTGTCTCATGCTTTACCCCTAGTGGATACTTGTTTTCATACTAGATCACCCTCGCTCACCTGCTACCCTACCCTTAAAGCAACATCATTGGGTAAGCCTCGAGGGAGCTTGTGACACAGGGTCTGTAGAATATACTACCGTAAAACTCCATGACATCCCAGAGTACGACCCGCCATTGAACCAGGAACCCTGCCAGAACGAGAACCCGAAAAGTGCGAGCCGAGATCATTTCAATCTTCAAGTTCCGTGTTGCCAGTGGGTCTGAATTCACAGTCACGTCTGAGGATGAGAGAAGCCGATGAATTGAGGGTGAAGGCATCAAGCCATTATTTCGTTATTCATTACTGATTATAAACTAAAAAGAAAAGAAAAGACAAAACAGATTCGCTAACGCTTTTGGGTCTTTCATTATAGACGTAAATTACGGATTCGTCCCTGCTAGAACTTCTCCTTCATACCCCCTAGTCAGGGCATCTCGACCCGCTCGTTGATGGCCGGCATCTCGTGTATAGGTATGGGTATCGTATCTTCGGGCAGTTCGGCCAGCGTCGACTGACGTGGGGAGCAGAATGCAGCTGACGGTGTTCTCAGGGTGCTCATTGGACTCGGGGGGAATGGCTTGAAAGTCCCAGTTGAGGCTGACCGGCTGAGAGTACCATCCGGCATGATTGATGGCGCGTAGAGGTGCGTCTGACTATGCTTGTCGTCGGGTAGCTCCACAGGCCCGGTCTGCCAGTGATTTTCCATTTCGTCTGGCACTCTTTCGATGCCGCGTTGGCGAGCGAGACGGCGTCGCAACAGAATGAAAACGGCGAAGAGAGCCGACAAGGCGACAGCTGTGGAGCTGACGGCGATGCCGGCAATGACGCCGTTACCCAGCGGCGGTGACTTTTGTCCCGGTTCAGCGGCGGTGGCAGTGGGGGCGTTGGTGGCGACAATCGTTGGGGAAGAAGTGGCGGTGGTGCCACTGCCCGCGACCTGCGAGGCAGACTGAGTGGATGAAATGGAGGCGAAAGGAGTAGAGGTAGCCGTCGCATAGGTGTTGCGTAGCGGTGGCCTAGTCGGACTCGGCTTGCCTGGGGGTGGTGTGTAAGTCGCAGGAACCCCGCCTGTCGACCCCAAGACGCTCGGCGCATACATGGCGAGCACTCTCTTCCCCAGGTCTTTGCAGTCGTTGATAGGGGGCAACGGCTGAATCTCAAAGGGCCAGACAGACTGTGTTACCTGAGGCTGGTCAGGTTCAGTCGGGCAGTTCTCGCCGCATGTGTCGGGGTGGTTGCTGGCCCAGAACTTCAGCTCGCCCTCATTTGCGTTTTCGCATTGGACAAGACCAATCCAAGGGGACCTGGCTATCAAGAGGCGTGTTAGTGTTCGGGTATTTGAAACATGAGCAAGGAATACCAGACGAAATGCTTGATTGCTTACCTTTATCAAGGCCGCCTTTGACGGGGCAGTTCTTGTCTTTGTATGTTGGGTCATTGCAACCGTACTGGTAGGTGACGCCAGACTTGCCGTCGTAGCAGGCCTGGTTGACGCAGTACTGGCCGGCCATACAACACCAGCTGACGCCGTTTTCCGTCTCATTTGCGGGCAGACAGGGGAGCAGGGACTCTGGGCCGACAAGGCCAACGTCGAAGTAGCATTGATCGTAGTCGGCCAAGACAGGGGAGAGTAGGCCAAGGAAAAGCCACGGGAGTAGGAAGAAGGCGAGCATCTTGAAATGTGGTTGCATCCAGAGGTGAAGAACGACTAGGCGAGAGTGGAATAGTGGGTGTAAGTGCGTGCTTTAGGCGAGCGATCGATCAGTTGCAACCCATGGCCCGACGCTACGGTATTATCGTCGATCCGGTCGGTGACTAGGTAGCAATCGGATTTATTTATGGAGACGACCGTTATTCGCAGCTCGAAGTGATTAGGTATGTAGATCGAAGAGGCTAAGTAAGGGATGACGAGAAGAAGAAGAAGAAGAAGAAGGTGGAGAGATTGAGACAGAGATAGACAGGGAGATGGAGAGACGAAGAGAAGAAGCGAAAGGCTGAATGAAGATCGATTGTTGGTCGACTATATTAAGAGAACAGAGAGAGAGGCCTCATTGGAAGACAGAGACACGGCAAGATGCCATGTTGACCTAGTTGTGCTGTGCGACGATTTCCTATTCTGGAAGAAGCAGCGAGCGAGCACACGATGATGGGGAAAGCGCAGGGGAGGCGGCAAACTTCCTCCCTTCCCTTCCCTTCTTCCCCCACCTTCCAGGTCCCGTCCTTCCCGCGATAGAAAATTAAAAAATACACGAGACTCACTCCCTAATACTTGCGTGATGCAAAACACATGGAAATGAAGCGCCACGCTACTTACTGGGCCTCGCGAGAAAGACGACGAAAGAAAGAAATCAAATCGAAATATTCCCCGGATCCTTTCATCTCGCTGACGTTTTCGCAATCATTTCCCTTTCCTCTCCTGTCCAACCTGCCGTCCCACAGCAACAACCGATGACAGATGTTTGCTGCCGCCAGCCCTGCTAGCAAGTCGCACATATACAACACCAGCCAGCGCAAACAAAGCCAAACTGAGCATTTCAAGACGCCCTTGATTGGATGACGGCCAGCCACAAGACTCCATATTCTGTACCGTGTCGCCCGCCGCTCGGACGCACAGATCCGCAAAGGGCGGAGAACGAACTGGGTCATCACGGCCGAGAGCCGGCGATGGCTTGCAGATAAAGTAAGCAGAACAGCCTGGACCGGCCCCCTTGCCTAGGTGCTTTTTGCAGCATCCAAAAGACATATTAATAACTGACAGGCTCCAAAAGTAAACTCGTTTGGGGGAGACGGCATGAAGAGGGGGTGCAGGGGCAGGACGTGGCAGGGGTAGCGGTCGAGCGAACGAACGCCCCTCAATCGATCTGAAAGTCGCGATACGAGTGGTGGTGGTGGCCATGCGTTCGTTCGTGGCCGTTGACAAACAGACCCATGCCAAACACCTCTGCCGTGCCGTCCGCCCAACACCTTGGCTAGCTGACTTCTGAAACACACCAATCGACCTCAACTACTCGACGACATATTCGTAGCACTCACTGCACAAGCACAAAACACCAAAGAATAATACACCAAAGCACACAGCATAGCACGGCACAATACAACTGCGCCACCACCACTTCTACACGTCTTCGACGTGGACGCCGGCAGCAATATCCGCCACCACCATCTGCGACGGCTCCACGAGCTGCCATTCACCCTGGTTAAAGGTGCTTGGTTCGCTCGCCACCACCACGTGCTCTCCGTGGCTCGTCTTCTCCAGCCGGCCGACTTCGTCGCCCTCCACATCACCGAAGCCGCCAACGTCGCTCGGCAACCCCTTGTATTTGCGATTGAGCGTCGACCCGGCCGTTGTCGAGTAGTAGAGGCTGGGCGGCTCCAGGCCCTCTGGGCTGCCGTAACGCACCGCCACTAGCGAGCTGCCAGACATGGCCACAAGGTTCAGCGTGTTAGACTCCCGCACCGGCGGCCCGAACTCAGTTTGCATCTTTTCCAGCAGCATGATCGTCTCCCTCATGGCCACAGCCATATCCCCGACATCGTACACCGACTCCCAGCTGCCATCTTTGCCGCACAAGATGAAAAAGTACACGGCGGCAATGTGCTCGGCGTCCGTGGTCCCGATGATGGCCTGCTGGTACTTCAGGGGGAGGTACTGCAATATCGCTGTTCGGATTCTCGGGAACGAACCGAGGATGCCATTGTGGGCGAATAGGTGGCGGCCAAAGACGAACGGGTGACAGTTGGTCTCGACGACGGGTGTCAGACCCGGGGCCGCGCGGATGTGAGCAAGAACTGCGCTGCTGCTGGTTCCCCGGACGATGCTCTTGAGCACCAGGTCATTCAACGGTGGCCGGGTGCTCTTGTAAACAACAGGCCGAAGTGATTCCGGCCACTTGGAGTCCGTGTACGGGTTGAAATCACACTCCGACGACGTGAACCACCCCACACCGAACCCATCCATATTGGTCAGCGCGTTCGGTGAACCCGCGTCGTTGGCTGCCAGTGGAGCGACCTGGAGCTTTCCGAGGAACGGCTGCACCCCTGCGTGGCCGGCCGGGAGGAAGTGTGCATCGACTATCAATCTCGGTCAGCAAAATTAACGGAATAACACTATCGGTCCGTCGCTTGGACGCTATGCGGCTCACTCTGCTTGACTATGGCGTGACGTGGCCGGATGACGACATCTTCGAGCAGTTGAGGCTCGTCGCCCAGATATGCGAACCAACGACACATGTCAGACTTGGCTACGACGGTCTATGGTGGAAAGCGAGGATGCGTCGAAGGTCAAGAGACGAGCCTGTTTTGAAGTTGACGAGATCAGAATGAAAGCAATGAATGCACCCGTTGAAGTTGACAGGAACCACAGATCAGCGGTTCGCAATTGCGCGCGCGCGCTCGGCCGTTACATGCGCCTGGTCCGAGGCACATGCCGCGAAGCCTCCGAGTACTGAGCTGACGTCACGGCCGTCAGTAACCAGAGTCCTTTGTTCTGTGAGAGCGCGCCTCGTTGTCATCCTGGGTTGGGAATAGCGACGCGGTGAACGACACGGCACCTTTTCGAATGGCGACATCATCACCCCAATAACGCCAGAGCCGTTACTCCTCGCACGTGACGATGGTCCTGGCATAAAAGTGCACTGGCTTCCTGAGTTTGCCGTCGGGGTACTCCAATTTCTTCAGCGGGCAGCGGGGAATGGGGCATGAATGTCATCGCTCTGTCACAACTGTCACGAACATCGGACGATGTGCACCGTTGCGTTGGAACCACTCGAACCACCATGTGGTCCCATGCGTCGCAGCCCAGCGTTCTAGAACAATGAGACACGATCGTCGACCAACCAAGGCACGTCAAGTGCGGTGAACGTACACATACGGGCTCCGCGCCTTCGCTTCACCTCAATGCCTCTGAGGCGATTCAATCGCAGTCCCCCCCTAATACGAGAAAACGGCCCGGCACGAACCAGAGTCTTTTGATCTCAACGTGGAAAACCCGCATTCAAATGATTCAAGGCGGTCATTTCGGTGCCTCGGTGGTATTTGTCTGGCGTGTATGTCCAGCGATCCGCAATGTCCGTCCGTCTGCGCAGCACCTGATGCATTCGACCCTGCAATTTCAAGGCGTGTTTATCTGATTGGCCCGATTTTCGACGCCGGTGTTTTTCTTTTTCTTTTTTGCCGAAGCTTTACTCCGTATTCGTAGCAACTTCTCGGTCCGGGCCAGGGTTCCGCCGTGGCGCCTTTAGCGGGCTTGACCAGGTTGGACAGGGTAAGTCGAGCAGCACTAACTAAGCTTAAAGGCTGGCGGCCGCCCACAATGGGGAAATCAAGAGAGTCTTGGTTGCGGTCGATCCTACGACCGTCGCAAGCACGCAAGGCAATAGGTAAACCAAGATTCGAGGATGGGTTTCCCAGGCACCGGCCAATCCCAGTTCCACAGCGGCCGTTTTGGGAAATTGGATCATGTCTGATGGCGTCGTTTAGGCTGACTTGTTGGTAGAATGGCAGATTGGCAGATTGGCAAAGCTCTAGGTATGACCCAACGATGCCTTGGATGCCGCTGGGGGTCGCATCCTTCGCGTCCAAAAGACCCAATTCCAACGCATCTTGGCCGCCGATCAATCCCACCAAAGCCTTCATCATTGGCCGACTATGCTCAGCCTGCCTTCCCGGCGGCTGAGCACCCCCAAGCTAAGAGGAGTCGGACTCCTTCAACACCGTCGATGCTCTTATCTCCTACCCTGTGTCCCCATTCTCGCAGCCAGGCTACAGCGTAAGCTTCGCTACCGTGTAGTCCCCGCGCCAGCCCTACGTCTGCGACGACAATGACGGGGGATGGATTGGCGCCTAGGTTTTTGGCTTGGATGACCAAGCCGCCCGATACAAGTGCTGATGCGGCCCCTTCCCTCCCGTGGTTCCTGATCCTTCTCCCGTCCTGCACTGGTTTGACCCGTCTCACACGCATAATATTATCTCGTTCTCGCGTGTCTTTTTCTCCTCTTGCGTGATGACTTCTTTGCATCCGCGCAGCAACTTGTACTCCGACGGGGGTAGCGGCCGCAACAGTGACTCGGCATCGCTCGAGACCGACAAGATGCTCAAGGACCCCAATGGCGCGCCCGGTCCCGAGGCCGACGCCGTCCCTGACGGATTGGAAGTGAACACTGGCGCCGACTACAGCACTGCGCCGCAGGCGTACCAGCCTGCGCCGATAGCGCAGCAGCCATACAACGGCTACGACCAACATCACCATGCACACACGCCTCAGACGAACCAGACCGAGACGACATATGCTGATAACAGCTATTACCACCAACAGTCGCCGACGCCCGAGAAGAGACGCACCGCGGATGGCACGATATGCGGTCTGCGCAAGCCAACGTTCTGGCTCATGGTGCTGTCCAGTCTGCTGCTCTGCGCGCTTATCGGCGTAGCCGGAGGGCTGGGCGCAATGCTCGCGAACAAGAACAGTGAAATCGCAAGGTGGGTTTCACGCCGATGCCGCATTGGCATCGGAAAATTGAACCAGTCGGCTTAAAACTAACACCGCGGGCAGTCTCCGATCGCTCGCCGACAATTCGACGAGCGCTACGCCGACTACTGCCTCGCCGACCGCGTCGCCGACCGCATCGTCGCCGCCGCTGGCCTTCGACCTCAGCCAGCCTGCCGAGACGGATACGCCCATTGGGCTCAACAAGTGCCCCGGCAGCGGCTCGCAGCTGACGTACGAGGTACCCGGGACGAACCTCACCTTCAGCAAGGACTGCGGCACGGACTACCTGTACAACGACATCGCCCAGGTGCCAGCCAAGAACCTTGAGGAGTGCGTGCGGTACTGCGCGGCATTCAACCTGCAGCAGCAGTCTCGCAAGGGGCCCTGCAGGGGCGTCGTGTACATCTTCCGGGGCGAGCAGGGCGAGGACGCCAACTGGTGCTGGATGAAGTATAACAAGAACACGGTGCAGAAGGGGGCCAAGGACTACACCGAATCCGCTTGGATTATGTGAGGCACGCATGCTTCTGGGAGTTGGACAAAGCAGAGGAAAAAAGATGTAACTTGGGTGGGGCGTAGACGGATGGACAGATGCATGCATTGGAGAGTAGCTGATACCCATTTGATTGATAGTTACAAATCGATGCGAGCGTTGCGTTCCTAGCAGAAAGGCAGACAGACACACATAAGAGAAAGAGAGAGAAAGAGACCGTGATGCATGGGCCCCTGAGCGCGATGGGGAGCGGCGTCGACGGAGCCGGCGAGCGGAGGAGCGATGGACAGGACGTGCGGCCGAGGCGACGATTCTCAAGCCGCGGATTCGGCATCCCGGCCACCCCAGAAACAATCACGGGTCCCGCAGGCCGCCTTGCAAACCCGCCTTGCAAACCCGCCTTGCTAGCTCAATCGGTAGAGCGTGAGACTCTTAATCTCAAGGTTGCGGGTTCGACCCCCGCGTGAGGCTCAAATCCTCGCAGCGATTGGAAGCATTTGATTTTTTTCTTCCTCTTTCTTCTGTTTTTTTGTAGCGAGAGTCGGTCAAGTAAGTCTCCTCTGGGCCGTTCATACCAAACGATTCCCAATCAACCCGTTGCGTTGCGGATCGTCTAAACAGAGCGGCCCAGGTCAAGGAGCGCAGGGTGTCATCGAGGCTCGAAGAAACAATGTCTTCGAAACGCGCACAATTCTCAGATGACGACAGTATCTCCTTCTCCAAATGCCACTGTCCGCTACTGTTCTGGGGTGGGGGAACTTCAATGCTACCTATCCTGCCCCCCCCGCGCGCATCGGGCAGCCCAAGACCCAAAGGTTTGCTTTTCTCGGTACCGCCATGGCTGACAAGCCCGTATCCGTATGCCTTCCGAGCATCCCCCTCTCCTCCCCGAACGCCTGGACGAAGCGCTTGGGGGTTGGAGGTCGGTCGTCGGTCGTCGGTCGTCCTAAAACACTGGACCGCCGGGATTGGGTTGCATCACTTGTGCACCAACTTGGCGGAAAGAACATTAACACCCTGTCAATGTCACCCGAGAAGCTTTCGCAGATCCAGCGCCCCTCGAGCCGCCGCCGGGGGAAACAGACGTGAGTTCTGACAAGCTTCCCATGTCGGCTGTCTCGTAGCTGGTCGAAGGAACATCCCATCCCATCTCCCATCCCACCCCCCTCGCCAGAGATTCATTGGATGGCACATCCCCAGAGCGAGCAGCCAAACAGGCTATTCCCCAAATGGCAGCTCGGCGGTGGTGCTGTCGCCTTTCTCCGCTTGCTGCGGGATCCGCTCCCCACCGGTAGTATTACTCACACTCTGGCATGCAACATAAAAACCGAACGACGCAGTCAAATTGGCATTTGAGACATCACAACGCCGTCGGGCAAGTTCGGGACATACATCTTTTTTTCCCATCCTCAAAAACCAGACCGGCCGTCGGGCGAGCGTGTCACGCCACCCACACGCGGGACGACCATGGCTTCCGAACGGGACCTCCCAGCCCCGATCCTCACCCTCGAAAAGTGCCTCGTCAGGCCCTACCACCCCTCCGACGCCGCGTCCCTCTCCCGGAACGCAAACTCCAAGACCGTGGCCGCCTACATGCGGAACCGCTTCCCCCACCCGTACACCCTCGCCGACGCCGACGCCTGGATCGCCATGAACCGGGCCGCGCCCGTCCTCAACTGGGCCATCGTGTGCCCGGCCTCGGGCGCGGCCGTGGGCGGCATCGGCCTCGTCCCCGGCCAGGACGTGTACTCGCGCGGCTACGAGCTGGGGTACTGGGTCGGGGAGGAGTTCTGGGGCAGGGGGGTGATGGGCGAGCTCGTGCCCGCGTTCGTGAGCTGGGTGTTCTCCGGCGGCGTGGGCGGAGGGGTGGAGAGGGTCTGGGCGGGCGTGTTCTCGGAGAACGCGGCGAGCCGGAGGGTGCTGGAGAAGAGCGGCTTCGTCTTTGAGGGGCGGCTTAGGAGGGCCGTCGTGAAGAACGGCGTGTGCATGGACGAGCTGGTGTATTCCATCATCCGGGCCGACCGGGAGGCGTGACCAGTTTCGATACGCGAGGGCTACCAAGTAACATCGGGCCATGGTCCGGATGCCCGAGAAACTGACAAGATCTGGGACGGGGAGGGGGGGGCAGCGACGGGGGCCGCTGTCTGGACACTTTCTGTACCGGAAAACGCACGAGGGAGCGAATCGAGATGGGATGAAGCCATGCGCCGTCGTATGTGCAGTACTCTCTGCCTGATCTTGTTTATGTGATGCGGTGTCGAAATACGCTACCACTAAGACACCGGGTTAGCATAACAGCCCATTTAGACTTTTCAATGGCCCAAAGCCTATAACCATGTAGATGGCGCCTGTGTTTTTGGGATGCCCAAAGCAACGACGGCAATCAAGATTGCCTCCTACTCTCACAAACCCATAATGACTGACCCCTCGCTAGGAAGCGAGGAACTGGAACTAGCGTGACCCCCGAACGCGAGCGTAGTGCTTTGACCCAGACAAACCATGAGGTTGCATCCTCGAGGTCTCGGAAGAAGGACACCACAATAACCCCAAGATTTGGATCCCCCGGTGGAGTGTAGTATTAATGGAGAGAAAACGGATGTCACGCCACGCGAACAGCTGCGAGAAGAACCAGCGCAACTTGAGATGTGACACATTCCCACATACAGCACGAAAACATCGCCCCCCCCCTGTGCTTCCTGACCCCTCTTCTTCCTTCATCCCGACGTGGAACGGGGAGCAACAACGTACGTCCACCCCCGTATATTCGCAGGCCCCCGGTCATATCGCCCCGTCACGAGCACATTCAGAGAAATGTATCATCCTGAAGAGGCGGACACGCCGGAGCCGCCCAAGCTCTGGCCACTCGACCAGATTGTCTTGTACGAGTCCCCTCGAAGGCATAGCCCGCACATCGCGATTGGGCAGCCGCGGAAATTCCGAACGGGTGGGTATAAATGAAAGGGGGGTCGGGCTTAGACCCTGGGATTGGCCCAAGATGAGGAGGGGAGAGAGATACGAGTAAGGGCTCGAACAACGACAGCGGACATGGCGAGCCTCGAAGTCCATCCGATGGTCTCTGCGATTTCCCAAGTGTCACGGCTTGCATGGATCGCATTCTTCCCAGACCGTTGCAAGACAGGCTGGTGAAAATGCAAAGCCCCCCCCCCCCCCTTCTTTGACGGGCCCCAGCACCTGGCAGCTCATCCCGGAACCCCCCTGCTGTTAAGGCAATCGCTATATCAGCAAGCAGAAGGCCCGCCCAGGGAGTCTTGGGTAAAGTGAATGGTGATAAAGGCTGCCGCGGGTGTTCTGGTCATTGACGGACATGAACCGTACCAGGCTACGAACGCTTTTAGTCAACACACACACACTCTCTTTTTCACACCCGACGGCCCCGGCCTCCTCGCTACGTTGAACAGAGCATGAAAGTCTACACGCTGTAATACAAATACGCTATTTGAAATGAATACACCATACCCATCATTCAAGTCTCTCTAAGCCGTTGGGCATTTGGTCGCTGATTGATGCCAACAGGGGCCCCCAGTCAACTGGTGGAGCCAAAGGGAACCAGTCGCGTTGCGCGCCGCTTTCATAACGGTAGGATTCTGCATTCTGCCCACAATGGCGCGCCCGGACGTGGCAGGCCCGCCGGGCCCGGCCCACAAGGCCGTTGCCGGACATCGGATGAGACTGCAACTGCCGACAGGCCCTCTGGCCCAAAAGGGGGGGGGGGGGGGGAGACGGAGCCCGCCGCTTTCTTTGTCCAAGCCAGTCGTGGAGGACGAAGCATACATCAGACGCATCCCGACACTCCACAAGGGCCTCCGCCAGTTGTTTTAAGGCCGGTTCGGCCTGCCTCTTTACTTTGGTTCCCCCATATAGACGGGCTGTTATTATCGACAGGGAGGTGGGGGGGCTGTCGCCGCCCTCGTCCCAAGGGAGATGGACCCCGACGAGGAGGCAGCCCGACCCAAACGCAACCCTCCCTCCCGCGCCAACCTTTTCACGAAATGGCAGCCTAGCACTTCCGGCTTCGTTTATCGAAAAAATAGTCCGAGGAGCATCGATCTTTTTCAGCCGCAAGGGGGGGAGGTCTCGTCGAAAAAAAGGGACGGAATCGCGACACCCGCTGGGCGATCTATCCGTTGCCACACACTTGTTAAACAAGAACGCGCCCCCCCCGCCGCCTCGGTCTGTCCCGTTGCCCAGCTCGTCGAGCTTCGTTATGCAGAGCTGGTTATGTGGACTTGGGACCGGCTGGCATCTGCCAGAGGGTCGAAAGGTCAAGTTCCAAGGCAACCGTGTCAGATCACATAAGTCGAGTCAGGGCTTGTAACAGTGCCCGATCCTTCGTGGCGAACACGCGGCGGACATGAATAATGCCTAAAGCGCAACGGTACGGTTTGACAACTGTTTTTCCTTTTTGTTCTTTTTTTCTTTTTGTTCTCTTTCGAAAAAGAGAAAGGGCGAGACAGAGGCAATGTGGCAAAGGTCGATCACGATGACAGGTTATAGTCTCAGGCTAGCTTCCCGATGTGACCTTGATAATAGCCCACGGATCATGTCGTCCCCGGGACCAAACCTAAACATTGCCTCAATCCTAGGAGCATTCAACGCAGAAGCCAACTTCACCCGTGATGAACTGCCCAGGTACCCAAGCGTCTTGTACCAGCTCGGAGATATGCGGGACGTGAGCCGTCTTCAATACCCTATTAGACTTTTCATCAATATCACGTCGTCGTCCTCCGCCCCAACGATAATAAAGCCACGCTATGACAGGGAGGGTGGTATCCCAACAATAAAAGAGGATCTTCGTCCTCCTGTATTCTATTACTCGCAGTCATTCGGGTTGCCTGGAAGGCGTCGTACCGAAAGCTTCTTCGTCTCCCTGGTCTCTGCATTGATATTTCCGTCCTATGAGCTAGGCGGAACAGACGAGAGAGCCTGACGAACGAGTGGTAGCTGCGATGCAGTTTAGACGGTGGGGAGCAGCGCGTTATGTGCCACGTGCAACCATTCGGGCATATCACATATCACATAGTCCAACAAGGCCGGCACAGCTGTACCGTCTTCTGGGAACTAGCAGGTGTCAGCGGCCAAAGTACAGACGGCATCGTTTACACCTGTCGTCTGAAAACCATGATCACGAGCCAATATCTGTCGACGTCCTTGGGGTAACCGCGCTTCGGAGTCAACCCCGAAATGAAGAAAACTCATCTCAGAATCGACCAGTCATACCCAAGACGCCCAACATTGATTGCATCAGTCTTGTATCACTGGACCTGCATCTGGCTGCACTGCAACATGGACGCGCACTCGGACTCGTCGTGTCCATCAAACGACGAGAGCGATATTAAGGCCGGCGCCCAGAGGCTCAGCCCTTTTCACCTCAACAATCCCAATTGGTAGATGCGGGGGGTACACCGACCTACGCATCATGACTAGCCCATGGCATTGGAGAATCCAAGCGCGGTTATGACCGTGAGGTTCCTGGCAGGGGAGGGAGGGAGGGCTCGTCGGGAAGCCGAACTGAAAGGATCGGTGGGTACACGTACGTGCATGATACGTCGAGACGACAAGCAATTGCCGCGAGGCTGCTACCCGTGACAGGTTGCCGAAGGTCTCGTCCGAGCGCAACCGGATCCGTCTTTCTTCAGCGGCTGAGTGGATACGGGGGCGTGTTAGTTGTGGGTTGGAGGGGGGAGATCTCGTACGTATAGGTGAAACAGCGACCCAAACTGGCTGTTATACCAACGGCCGTACTATTATCGACCTGGTAATATTCACAGACAGACAGGTTCGTGGCCTCTGGATATATATCACAGCCCTCGGTTCCTCAGACTCGTTTGGAAGTGTAATGCCCTGACTGAGAGCCGTCCGACCTTTTTCTTCTTTTTCTTTTTGACATTCATCCGTCATACTTGACATCTGCATAACGCACATCCACTTTCGTTGTATCAGTCAGTCTCTTTCGCTGCATGCATGACGGACCCCATCATCAAATACGATCGATTCCTCGAGGACGTTTCAGTCGCCATGGACCAACAATACCTGCAGTACAGCCGCTGCCATCCCACCCACGACGCGAACACATACCCGGATGTCGAGCAACAGGCAATAGGATGTGGTTATGGGCTGTACCCCACGCCTACATCCCACCAGGAATGGTTCCACCTCATGTCTTTTGGTTCCATGTACCAGCCTTTGCCCTATCTGGAAAACCCATCCGACTCTGGACCACAGTACTGGACCGGCCTTCCGATCCAATCCAGCAGGCCACAAACACTCGCGCCGCCTCAAGGCGTTCCAACGGGCCCGGCGGTTCCAAGGGCGCCGGCGGCGGTGCCCGCGGTACCCGCGGTACCGGTGGCGCCTGTGGCGTCTGTGGCATCCGCCTACACACCGAGCTGGGATAACAACAACAACACGTGGAGCCCCAGGGAAGAGTCGCAGAGCCCGGCCGAGGAGAGCCGCGAGGAGGAGGTTTGGGAGCCCGAGGACCTCCGCCGGATGGGCTACCTCGACGCCGGCGGCAACTGGCGCTGCCGGTACGAGGGCTGCCGCTCGACCCGCGTCTTCGTGCGGGCCTGCGACCTGAGGAAGCACTTCCGCGGCCACGACAAGTACTTCTTCTGCACCGAGCGGCCCTGCGCCAACGCCGGCGTGGGCTTCTCGACCAAGAAGGACTACCAGCGGCACATGGGCTCCCACCAGCCGGCCATCAAGTGCCCGCACCCGGACTGCGGGCGCATCTTCAGCCGCAAAGACAACATGGTACGTGACCCCCCCCCCCCCCCATTTTCTCCTCGAGGAGCGAGAGACACTCGGATAGAGACAAAGTTTGGTTACCTGACGAAGAGAAATCAGAGGGAACATTTCAGGAAGATTCACCTGCGCTTGCGGAACAACCTCTTTCCTCGGCCGTGCCGCCGATCGCGTCGTGCCAGCGAGGACGCGAGGTCGCCGCCGGCCGCCCCCCCCAACGCCACGAAGTCGCCGCGGCAGCCCAGAGCCAAAAGGGAATCAAGCCGGCAGGCGACGATGCAAGGAGCCGGCCGACTCCACGAGAGCGTCGGACTGACGCATCAGACCTAAAATAAAATAAAAAGTTGCGATGGCAGGCCCACCGGAACCTTTAGTCGTGGACGGTTTTCGTTTTTTTGTGTTTTGGTTTCATAAACCAGGCAACCCGGAACCGTGGATTTGGGAAGGGAAAGATTCCCCACATGTTTTTTGCTTGGCAAACGGTCCAGGCCCTTGCATCCTTGGCACCGCGATGAAAAAGAATCGACACGATAAAACAAATAAAAATTACTCAACTACAACATACCTACAATATCAAAACTTGATGTTCAAGGATTATCGTAGATGGATTGTTATGGCAGCCAGTCTTTAGTATGACCAATCGTATAACTAGCGATGAGTGTGTTTCACTGCACGTTTTTTGATCATGTTTAACAGGGAATATGATACCCCGGGTCCTAACCCGAGTCTTACCCTTAACCCTAACTCTAATCCTACCTCTATATGTGCGGATTGAAGGCCATTGGGATTAGTGAATATGCTAGAATTTTCCGAGGCTGGAGTCAGTGCACTGCCGTCAAGGCATATAGATCTCTCGTATAAAAGAAAAAAGACATACGACAAAGGTATCATTCAGCAGAGTGTCAGGCTTCCTATATTTTAGGTCACGAAGCTGAGAGAAAAGAAGCGACCAAGACACATAAACCTCCTGAGGCTTGCCTTATCCAGCCAAAAACTCAGTTAGACGTTCGGTGCTCAACACTCGACAGCGGAATCCCCCGACGGCAGAGCAACGACGTATTCCAACCCGAGCCTCACGGCTTTCCCGGCGTTGAGCGTCACCTGCCAGTCGACCTGCCCCGCCTTCTTCAGCGAAGCCACCGCCGTGCCTCAGCCGACGTCGTCTTTGCCCTCGCGGGCCGGGAGCCCGGCGGGCACGCCGCCGCCGGGGCCGCTGACCGCGAGCCCCTTGGGCACGAGCACGTCGACCCTGAGCCGCTCGTCCTCGGACGCGGGCACCTGGTCCAGGACGAGCAGCGACACGGGCTTGCCGGCCGCCGCGCGCGTGTTGGCGACGACGACGCCTCGCGCGTACACGGAGCTGTCCTCCTTGGAGAAGAGCCCGCTGGCGGCGGCCCGCCGGACGTCGGCCCTGGGGTAGCTGACCCTGATCGCCGGGTCGACGCCCAGGCCGAGCGTGAAGGCGTCGCCGTCGCTGCAGCGGGGCAGCCGCGCGCGGCCCAGGAAGGTGCCGTCGAGCGTGAGGCCGGTCTCGCCCCGGAGCAGGGTGAGCCGGCTGCTGTTGCGGATCCTGGCCTTGAGGTAGGCGGCCGGCTTGTACTTTGCGACGACGGTGTGGCTGAACTGCACGTTCGAGAAACCCACGCGCGCGACGCGTTGCTTGAACGGGGCGGGGCGGGGCGGCAGGGTCTTGGTGCCCGGGAGGTCGTAGGTTGTGGTGAAGCCCGTCTCTTCCACGGTCGACTCTTGGAAGTCGACGCTCTCGTCTTGGATCAGCGACGCGAACGGGTCCGTTGAGCCGTCCTCGTGTTCCTCGTAACCGTTGATAGTATTAGCCGATGGCCGGTTCGCGGCCGTTTGTGCCATTTGAACCGGATGCATCTGCATTTGCATCTGTTGCTGTTGCTGTTGCATCTGCTGCTGCTGCATCTGCTGCTGCTGCATCTGCTGCTGCTGCATCTGGTTTTGCAAACCATTCTGTCGAGCCTGCATGAGGAGCCGGGCCTTGTTCTGCTGTTCAAGCACCATCAGACCCTCCTGGTACGAGCGGAGAGCCTCCGGCGAAATGGAAGAGACCGAATTGTCGACCCCGAACAGGTGAGAACGGGGTTTCGAGGCGTGCGCCGCCCTCTTCTGGTAATCCCACCAGTCCTTTCGCTGCCGACGCTCTTCGAGGCTGTCGAGGATGCCGTCCCCCCCGGCGCCGACGTCTTTGGGGGCCAGCTTGATGTTCCAGGGCTTCAGCGTCGGGATGCTGTTCTCGAGCCCGGAGAACATGGCCTGGGACGTCGAGAGAACGACCTTGCAGTTGCTCCACGTCTCGGAGGTCTCGTTGGTGATGCGGGCGTCGTAGCAAAGCGTGCCGGTGTTGTTCGTGGTGGAGAGCTGGAGGTCGTAGCTCGGCGTCCAGGATGCAGAGGACGTGACGTACGAGAGAGTCAAGTCGCACGTCAAGTCCCCTACCTCAGTCGCCTTGCCCGCCGTTGCGGCAGAGGCCTGGACAGTGTCGCTCGAAACCGAAGTCCTGCGAGAGGACACGGGAGTGAGGGCTGCCGCTTCGAGGGTTACTCGGACGGAGTAGCACAGTTTCGGCCAGAAGCTTTCGCGTTCCCTTCGGATACGTTGCTGTTCCCTCTGCCGTTCTTCTCTCCTCTTTGCATTCTTGTGTTTCCTTCTGGCCTTTTCTTTCCGGGCCTTCTCTCTCCCCCTGGCGGCTTCGGCCGCCTCCTTTTTCTGCTGTTTGACAAGGCGGCTTTCTTCCTTCAGGGACGCACTCAACAGCCTCGTGTTGGCTTGGCCGCGAGTCAACCCGGCCGTGTGGTCCCCGAAAATTCTCTCCCGCTCAGCCCGGTAGGTTTCGACGCTCTCGGCAATGTCGATGCTTTTCTTGCGGTCGAGCGACTTTCCATAAGCGTCGAGGATCTTGAGCCGGCTGGCAGCGCTATCGACAATCTCTTTTGCGCTGCGCTCCTCGTCCCGCAGCTCCCGTATCCTGGACCGCAAGGAGCGAAGCTCCGGCGACTCCGGCACGTCGTCTGCGCTTTCTTCAGCTTCGGATTCGGCGTCTGGCATGTCGTCATCCGAATCCGGGTATATGTCTTCGAAGATTTCGCGGTTGGGAAGCAGCTCCACCGCAATGTCTGTGATGACGGCGGAACCAGTTCCGTCGACCTTGATTGTAGACTCATCCACAGTCGGCGTGAGACCTAGGATGGTGACCACATTGATTCCGGGCTGGTAATGTGTTAGTTGCATTTCTTTCGTCTTTTCTTTTTTTCCTCCTCTTTTTTCTGAAAATTTGAATTCCGGAAAAAATAAGAGATGATGAACGCTTGCCTTCAGTGAGAGGTGCTTGACCTCTCGGACGACTTGGGCCCTGCTGGGAAAGAGAGTGACAGACTTGGTAGACAGGTCGCGGACATGGTATTCCTTGTGGTGAATGACGTCCATTTTGGTTTGCTGGGATGTGGCCTTCAGGTTGTAATTATCGAAGATTTGGGTTCTTAGGAAACCTTGCTTTGAATAGGAAGAAGTTGTTTGAAAAGAGAGGATGCTAATGACTTGAAGCAACATGGAAATGAGGAGGGTTTCTCTCGTATTTATAAGTTTGCTGGACATGGAAGAACTGCCTAGGCAATGAAAAGGCGGCATCCGAGACGAGACGAGACGGTTCGCCTTGATTTGCTGTTGTTGCCTGACAGATGCGCGGAACTCCGCCGCTCTTCAGACGAATGGCCAAAGGTCAGTTATTAGTCACATCTAGCGAGCGCGCCCTGGTTACTTTGAAGCGCTAAGGAGTCGTATCATAGTACACGGACGTCTTAAACACACTCTGTTCACTTAATGGCACGTCAAGCGTTATTTACAAAGCTGGCATTTCGAGAAGTCACCCATCAGTTCCTTGCCGAAACAGTGCCTGATTACCGTTTTTGGCACTCTCTACAATTGGAAGCGGCATGCTTTGGTGACTTTATCACGTTCGACAATAGCCCCCTGTCGTGTGCGCTTGGCCGACTTAAACATAGGCATTGTGGCATTGTGATTGGCCTAAACTTGCTGCACAAAACATTTCAGCGCGGCATGGAGTATCGGCTGTGATGTCTTCGCCTCATAAAGCTCTCCAATTGTCTTCCATTACCGATTGCTCGGGACTATGGCCTCGTATTGTGTGGCCGGCACGTTCCCCCGGCGTGGAGCCGTTACAAGACATGCATCGGGCGGACTATGTCAGACCGCTTATGGATATCTAGGAGGTTTATATTCCATCGTTTATATTCCATCAGTAAAATGTCGGTAACAAACAGAGCTCCCTCTCGTTCGGTGATTATAGGTAACGTAGAATAATCTCACACTGGGAAATAGAGCTTGATCTTCATTCACATTTCATTATCAAACGGCCAAAACCTTCTCACTGCATATCGATGGAGGTGTGTCCTACAAATTGATTTCATTCCCAATGTGGGAGTCCTTGGAACGGTTTACACCGTAAGTCCGAGCCACGGCAACTCTGCCCATGTAAATCCATTTTATCTATGTAATCGAAGCTAAACGGTACGTTCTTATCTACACCGCAAAATGCTCAAAGAGTACAGACGCGGAGGCCCGCAGAATACATGACCTAAATGGGCAAACATCTACCTCGACTTCACGGCCAGAGGTAACACACGTGTGACCTCGCAGTTCTGAAGGAGGGCCTACAAGATAAGGATACTTGCTGTTCTCTGCCATCAAACCACGGATCCTTTCCATGTTTTCCACCGACCAACACCTTGCTCCAAGTGCAATCCCATCGAAACTATCACTATGTTCCGCCCAGATCCGTGGGCATATCGACCTCAGACATACAACCTCAACCACATGACTTATGTGCATCCCCTCGTCGGGAACAGATTCAACATCCACAACCACGGCCCTTGCCACCGCGAACCCCACGGCCTAGCGTTTGCAAGTCCAGGCCCTCGGTTCTTTGACTTTAGTCAGCTCTTCAACATCACCAACAACTTCGGCGCGGCGCCCGTCCACCCCGCCCGGCCCGGGCGTCTCCGCAACGGCATCACCGTCGTCCTCCCCGACGGCACCAGGGCCCTCCTCGACCGCGACGTCCTGCACGAGCACCTCCCGCGGACGCGCAACTTCGTGCAGCACGGCGGCCACTTCGGCCTGCCCGAGTTCCTCCGCGGCTACGACCACGGCATCGCCGACGACGCCATAGACCCGCGGGGGTTCGCCGAGGCCTTCTCCCGCGCCGCGACCTTCGTCTTCCGACACCTCGAGAACCTGGGCCGGCCCGACGCCCCGCCCTACGCGGTGGGCGGCGGCGGCGCCGCCGCCGCCGTGGACCTCTTCGCCCGGCCCCGGTTCCTGCTCGCCAACGCCCGCGACCGCGCCGCGACCGTCCACGAGATCTTCTGGCACGTCTTCGTGCTCTGCTGCGTCCTCGACCAGGACCGCGCCCTCGGGTGCTCCGATGTGCTGGCCCGGCCCATCGCCGAGTTCCTCATCGAGTTCATGCCCAGCGTGCAGGCGTTCCTGCCCCCGCAGGCGATGCAGATGCTGTTCTTGGGGTATGCCCGCATCTTCCGCGAGTCGAGGTTCGAGCTGGAGATCCTCAGGGAAATGTGGGAGTTGATGGATGTGGCGAACCAGCACGCCATGAGGAACCTGATAGGACCGCAGCTGGCGAGAAATGGGATGGGAAACAACGCGCAACGGATATGGACTGCCCTGAGACACCTGGGCTTGGTTTAAAAACCCGTGCGACTCGCTTGTCTTGTGCTCGACTGCGTATCTGTGTTATTGAATTCTGTCCCTACTTGATTACATATGACATCACAGAATCTATCTTTGGATTATACACGTCTCTCTGGCGTGACTGCGCTTGGCTTTGGTATCTAAAGGCATTCGGGATAACTGCCGGACTGTAATCCGGGTCCTATCTCGGAGTTCCCTCGATGAAGTTGTCCAGAAATGCAAAGTCCAAGTTCTCTAGCGCCCAGTCTTCGTCAGCTTCCTGGCCGATCAGCGGCTGCTCGATAACATCTGCGCTCCTGGAACCGTTTTGTTCAGCATCATTCCAGGCTGTGAAAGTAGATGACGAACTTTGCCCGGTCCTAGTTGAAGAGGAGCTTTCATCACTCGTCACACGTGGTTCAAGGAGCAACTCGCCTCCGGCACACCCACTTGTAGAACTACTTGTCGGTAGTTCCACTCCACCGGAGCCTTTTCGTTGAATTTTGATAACCGAGAAGTAGGGCAAAAAGATCCTTAAAACGGTGCCATCATCAGACATTCTCACACGATACCCAAGATCGTCATGGTCTTGCGCTTCTGGGGAAAAGGCGACGTCATACTCGCCGCCAGAGGCCACGTCCTCTTCTATTGGCAAAAGATAGGCGAGGAGCGACACGACCCTGGCTCCGATCTCGTCTTTTTCCCGATCAAGCAGCTCTCGCATGACGGCCAGCGTTTGTTCCAACAACCCCCGGTCGCTGAGCCGCTGATGGGTGAGAAAGTGAAACCCGTGCTGGGCGGTGACGCCTTGGGGCGCGTCGCAGATGTGGGCAAGACAGAGAGCAGTGCCTGATAAAAAGGCGATCAAGTCTATCCCTCTGCAGTAGTAACGTGCAGATCGAGTCGCGCGGAAGGACAGCACTCTCGACAGAATTTCACGGCTGGCGGTCACAGCCGTAGTCCTGGGATAGATAGAACCACACTCGGATATGGGTCGCAGCACGTTGGGAAAGTGGAGTTGAAGGAGGAGGTGGTAATATATGGCGTGGTCATTGAACCGAATTGTTTCGCGGATCCTTTCCAAGGGGCCGGTGTCTGGTGTGATTGTGAAGGTCGGGGCCACCCACCACTGAGCCGGCATCAACGCAGAAGCATCTTTCAACAACTCGTCGATCTCCTTGTTGACTTCAGCACCGTACGCATTCGAGGGATCCCGCTTGAGTAGCCGGCCAGAGGCAACGGTGCACAGGCGATGAAAACGATCCAGGGGCGTGCATCCTTCCAATGCGTCTGGACGCGCATATATGTCTTCCAGAGAGCTTTGCGGCAGACCCAACATGAGGCAAAGGTAACGTTCAAACTGGACCAGCCGGAACCAAAGATCGCTAGGCTCGATGACGGACGCGGTCAAAGACTTGGGCTTGACACCCCGGTCCAGCCCCAGCATCTGTGAGATGGCGACCGATCGACGCGCAGCAAGCCACGAGGCTCGCAAGTTGCCCGCGTAGTTCTCGTACAGGCCGTCCAGCATGATGCACTCGATTCCTTCGAGAGACGAAACCATCGCGTCGTTGCAGACAACCAAGTCACGGGCCGTCTTCATGGCCCGCGCCATTACTTCGTGCCACGGCACGCTGAGCTGCTCGAGGTGGTGGAGGGAGGAGAAAGGCATCCCTTGGAGAAAGGTGGCCAAAATCAGGAGGCTCCGAGCAACCAGGACAGGATGAGATCCTAGGGGCGGCGGTTCCAAGAGACTCGCAGACGAAAGCAGCGACGTTTCATTGGCCCTGGTGCATACAACCGCCCGGATGATTTGTGAAGTATCTACCGGCATTGCCAAGATAATTCTCATATCTTCCTGGTTTGGCCAGGCCTTGAGAAGCTTGTTGGAAATGTCTTCGTACGCTTCGGCTTTTGATCTGTTCTTCTCCACATCGATAGCAGCAGACAAAGCAGTTCCAGGTGCTGATTTTTGGAAACGACCCTGTAAATCTAGGTCAGTAGACGCATCAGAGTATGGAACGGTAAGTCTCACCTCACTTCGTGAACCCGAACGCCTTTGTTGCCCATGATCGATATCCGACGTTGCCAGCGTAGCGGTCGTCGGATCAGCCCGGGACCCAGAACGACCCGGCGTCTTTGTCTGAATCCGTACCTGCTCTTCAGGCTGATGTTGCGTCGGTAGACCATCGCTGGCAAAGAGTCCAGTATGGTGACCGGCCTGAAGCAGTTGTTTCACCAGGGCTTCCACCTGTCCCAACCTGTCAACAATGTGCTTATTGCTTCCTGGAGGGGGCGGTTCGTCGGTAGCCTCTTGACTGACACAGTCGGTACCGCGGCGCGTACATCCCTCGCAGATAATCTGATTGGCGGAGGAGAAGGTGCAGCGAGCTTTTCGCCGCTTGCATTCCCAGCAGCTCTGGGTGCCTTTGCGGAGTTTCCGGCGTTTCGGTGCCGGGCCCGAGTCCGGACCAGGGTCAGTGAACGGGGCTGGTCTCAACTGGCTTGCCGCTTCCATCTTGTAGACTCGCAAAGGCGTTTGATGCGTTGAGTTGGCGGTGGAAGCAGGCTAGGATGAGGGGGGGTGAGCAGCTTGCTCGACCGCCGCTTTGCCGGAGATAACCAGCTGATGAAGACTCATTAGTCATCCTCCTTATGCGGCTTGGCGCCCGATGAGTCGGCGGTGGAATTAAGGAGCGAATTCTCCACGACCGCCACAGCGTGTTCCCTTTGTTTCAGCGTGGGCGGAATTGCTTGCTTTCTGCCACTGCCTTTCCGCCGTTGGCCGTGATGACATCGCCTCCCCGGCTGCTCGGCGGAGGCAGAGACGGTGAGTTGTCAGAAGGAACCAAGCTCAGTAGGATAGCGGAAATCTATATTAATTCCACTGTGGCATCTTTCGTTTTCAATCCTCGTTCGTAAACATGCATCAACAACAAAAACCTCTTACAACCTCATAACCCTTTTTGCCAGCTACTAGTGGCATTAATCAGATCATCTTGTCGCTGGAGTAGTCGAATAATTTCGCCATCATTAACATGGTCAAAATTGCACTTGCTGGCGGGGCTGGGAGTAAGTCATTTTGGGAGCTCTGTGCTTTTTGAAACTCACTGATTGCCTCTCTAGACGTTGGACAGGAGGTCCACGATGCTCTGGTTGCTAGAGAGAAGCACGAGATTATCATCCTGTCAAGAAAGGTGATAGGCACACAGCATTTTATCACAAGAATCCCTTGAACTATTAGTTGCTGACCCAAAGCTTGATGATTATAGGATGCACCTGCTGAGCCACTCTCTCCCGGGGTCCAATGGATCAAGACGAGCTACGAGGATGTCGACCAGCTGGCAGAAGCCCTGAAGGGCGTTCACACCGTACTTTCTTTTGTTACCGGACCTGCAGATCCGACCAACACCGCGGCGGCGAACACGCAAAAGCAACTTATTGATGCCTCTATTAAAGCTGGAGTGAAACGGTTTGCTCCCAGTGAGTGGGTTTCGTGAGTGATCCATACCTCTCTGTCCCTGAGTCATCTGTCTAAATCGCTACGATGAAGATCCAAGCTCGACCACCTGTTCTGGTACAACTTCAAAGGCGAAATTCGTAACTATCTTGCGGAACTGAACAAGGAGAAGAAGGTAGATCTGCAATAAGATGTCTGGACTGTTCACAGTCTGACTGATATGTATATAGGTCATCGAGTACAGCCTCTTCCAGCCAGGCTTGTTCACGAACTACTTGACCTATCCTTTCAAGTCGACTAAGCATATCCACCTGTTTGAAACTCCGATCGACTATTACAACCACCGAGTTATTACTACGGAGGGCGGCGAAGACGACATCCTCACCCTGACCACGGTCCAGGATTTCGCCAAGGTTATGGCATTGGCCGTGGAGTATGAAGGAGAGTGGCCCCTTATCGGTGGCATCAAGGGGGGAGCCATGACCATTGGCCAGATCATTTCCCTTGGCGAGAAGCTTCGTGGTATGAGTCCCAAAAGAAACCAAACATCCGACTGGGTTCTCCAACATATTAACGTACCTGAATAGGCAAACCGTTCGAAGTCACCAGACTGAACCCTGAAGACCTAAAGGCTGGTGTGGTCAAAGCGCCGTGGTTGCCCTGGATCGATCATCCTGCTGTTCCAAAGGAGACGCTCGATGCTACTGCACCCAAGTTTCTCACTGGATTTATGTTGGGATTTGCGGCTGGAAACTTTGTGATCTCTGATGAGTGGAACCGCCTTCTTCCTGACTTTGAGTTCACTCAGCCCGAGGAGTTTCTGACAACGGCGTGGGCTGCGATTGACGCTGGTGCAAAGAGCGTTCACACTGACTACTGACAGGCATAGAGGAGGACGGCCGCCATGACGTCTTCAAAGAGGTACTGAGACAATATATGACTTTCTTGATATAAGTCACATGAAAACACTGCTCAACTCGAGAGTTTCTTGTTCTGCTCCCTAAACAACCACAAGCCATGTAGAAACCCGATTATTGCACATTTAACTTTTGTGAAGAATTATAAAGAGTCCTTGATTATTTTTCAGCATCTAACGTGCTTTAAGTACTTAATAGTATGAAGTGCGGCAGAGCCATCTTAAGCCGAACATAGTATTCCGATTGACTTGAAATGCACACCGGCACCGGCTTAAGAATGTGAATCATGAGCTTAATGGAATGGTACAATGCACGGTTTACCAGAAAGAAGCAGAAGAAGAAGAAAAGAAAAAAAGGCTGCTAACTTGAATGAAACGTCGGATAGCATTCTCCTGTCTTGGTACCTCAACTATGGCCTCTTTGATCCAGGTATCAAACATGTGTCTCCCTCTCAGATGCCGGCGTTACCATCATTTCGAAGCCGGAGCAACTCAGCCTCAAGTGTGCGCATGGGTTGCAGTAAGGGCAGCTGGTTCTGGGCACTTCATGATCGCACTCTTCATCCTCAGAGCAGAAGCAATAGCCCTTGGGAACCTTGACTGTACTGTGTGGCGGGGTAGACATTGTTTGCAAGGAGGATTTTGCTGGCCTTTGGTGAGAACAAAATGGTAGATTGGTTGTCGTGTTAATATTGAGGTGTGCAAATTCCGATTTCTGCTTCAAGACAGGAGCTATTTATGTGAGCGATAGGTGGCGAGACTAGTTGACTTGTGATTCACTGCTGGCCTGTGTGCTTCAATGACTCAAGTTGTCTACTACTACTCGGTGTTCACCCAATCACTGTAAGGGCCTCCTCAACATATGCAGAGCGAACAAAGCTCTTGGAAGCAGTGCGACGGTGGTTTTGATTCCAAGTGGCTGTGACACGCGTCTTCAATTGTTGTTGTTGGATGGTTTAACGCCGGGCTGTTCCTGTATAGGACCAAAGGCGCCTGGAGTATCAGCTAGAGGGTAAATATTCAAGCTTCTGATGTCCCTGCTACAAGACCGTCGCGGGTGAATATCCTCCGCATCCGTAAACCAAGCCCAGGATCTTGACTAGATTTGTTCCGTGCCGTCATGACCCGAGGGTTCATCGGCGTCCAGGTTCCATGACACGCGTCTTCAAGAAGCCGCAAAAGCTTTCAAACATGGCCTGGTCGTGGCCTTCCCTCCATCGACATTGGATGGATATCTTTTCTCTACCCACCCGCAGGGCAACTTCGAACCCGAATGCACACACCTCCGACCCCATCAGAATGTCCGCCGGCTTGCCTTCGCGCTCCTCCCGCGCCTTTTTTCTCCTCCAAGCGCGGCTCCACACGTTCTCCCGTGCCCTGCCTATGCCGACAAGTTTCTCGCGGTTCCACTGGCAAGAGACGAGCTCCAGCGAATTAAGGAGCTCGTGGACCTTGTCACCAAGCTTCCCGGCTCCTGTCTCCAGAGGCAAGCTGGCGACCTCCGACTCGACAGCCACGGGGAGTATCTTCTTCCATACGGCAGCCTTCATGCCCCGTGCAACTTCCTCCGAGGGCCGCATCGGCCCAAAGCTCCAGGCGATGGCCCATCTTCTTGTCTTGTTGCCTTGGACGAACTCCGTGACGGCGTAGTTGTCGATGGTCTTCTCCCGGAGGACGCCGACGAACTCCTCGAGGCTAGACTGCTTGCCGAACATGGACGTGTACCACTGCACTCGTTCCCGTAGTACGAGGGACTCTTCGAGGATCTTGCCGACGAAGCTGACCTCGCCGCCGTCGGTTACCATCTCTTTCGGCGCTCCGGTGCAAGCCGTCGAAGGGGGTCGCGACTTTTGCTTTGCGGAGTCGACCATGTCTTTTTCGGATGTGTAGAACGGGGGATTCGTCATGACAAAGTCCAAGGTGTCGACGCCAAGCTCGTCCAGAGGAACCAGACGGTCTTGCGGCGTGCGAGCCACGACTGAAATTCGACTTTGCAGGTTGTTCAGCTCCACATTCTTCTTCGCGTAATCCAGGCTCTTTGGGTCAATGTCTGGATGTTGTCAGCTCTGATCTCTCCGTACCATCCTCAATAAGTTTGGTACCTGTGGCAAAGAACGACCACAGTCGTTGGGTACATCCCAGAAGCGGGTAGATACAACTCGCCCCGGTTCCGATGTCGAGACCGACAATCTTCCTGTCTGGATCGTCGTAGGTGGTGCTATCGAGAAGACTCTTCAGCCATAGGATGTAGTTGTGCCGATTTGGTACCTACAAATGTCAATGGTCAGGCCTCTTCCCCCCGCGGGCCCGATGGCTTTCTTACCGGAGGACAAAGCCGATCCTCGGGCAAGTCAACCTCTAACCCGAAGTCTCTTTTGAGCAAAGTCTTTGTAAGTTGCATCACTGCGGCAGGATCATTGAAGTCGAGGCTCCCTCGTTTGAGCCTAGAGTAAAGTCAACATTCAGACCAGTTATGAAACTCCGAGACCTCTCACATGGCCCCGAAACTCGGTTCTTCACGTCCCATCTTGCCAAAATCCGGTTCGGTGGAGTACAGATTGCGATAGTACGCGTCTGCGTGGGGTCCGGGCTCACGAGGTCGAATGCTTGTTGACCCGCGATCGGCATGACGAATTGCATTTTGCAGGAGCATGCCGCTAGGTTGATGGGGCTCGTTTCCGGAATGGCGTCTTCTCTTCTTATTCATCATGTTTTCTGGTACTGCAGCCCCGATTGTTAAGGTTGATGAGCGAATGGCTTGGATGTTGTTGTTGGCAGCAAGAATTGAAACCGAGATGACCAGTGTTAGGCGCATACATGCATTTTACTGCTTTGCTGCATAAGCATTCCCCATAGTTGCATATAGTCGTTCAGGCATCATCTTGGTTGTGCCGCCGTGAATCGAGGCAGTCCACACCCTGCAAAGTGCATCCTTACAATGGTGCACATCGAATTTCCTCGAGTCTCTTCCGCCGAATCAGAAACGTAAACGGAGATCTATCTACGATGGTACAATAGTTGTTTGCCGACAGAACTGTTGCTATGTGCTCCGACTCAAGCCGGGTCCTAATCAGAATCGAAATCCACACGCTGTCATTATGAAATGCCGCTCGCTGTTTGCTCATGCTCATCATGTCATTGTCACATTGGCCATGGAAACCCTTTCGGATCACTGGCCCCACAGAAGCACCCGCCATCGCCATCCCTCCAACAGCTTCATGTCCTGCTCGGCGAGCTCGGCGTCGCCTCGCTCGATCTTGGCACTGAGTCGTTTCAAGCGCTTCGAAACAGTCTTGGCCACCTGTAGGGAGATCTCGTTGGTGAACACATACAAGACGGCAAAGACGAAGAAGGCAATGCTGGCGAAGCTGTTCCGGCCGAGGAGGCTGTCCTTGATGCGAGCAACCAGTGCCTTACTGCGCCAAAAGGCGTATTCGGTGCTGTTGGAGGCCTGCACCTGGTCCTGTGATCTGTCGGAGGGCCGGCGGAAGATTCTCTTCACGGCCGGGATGAAAGTGGCCCTGGGGATGTCAGTATAGAATGCTCAGAACGAGGCACATACCGGCCGCAGATGACAAAGACTTACACGGCCCCGCCAATCAGCCAGTTCCTCCAGCGGTGGTTCTCACCATCCTTGATCAGGACCCCGACCTCCTTTCTCAGAAACCTGATGTCTCCAACCAGAATGCGGCCCTGGTTCCTGATCTGGTCTTCCAGCTCCAAAGACGTGGCGCCATCGAGACGGCCCCTCTTTCTTTGAAGGGACAGATATTCCCGCAGCGCGAACTGGGTACTTGTCTTGACCGATTTCAGGTCCTGGGAGGTCGTCGCAAGAGGGTTCAGGGCGGCGCCGGCGATAGCGGCAGGACGGGGAGCTTCTACTGTGCTCGCCTGTTGCGACTGGGGAGTCGGATATGCTGCTGGGCCGGCCATATGCTCAACCGGGGGCTGAACGTTCACGTTGGGTACTACCCCCGGCGGAGGTCCTCCGTAGCCTTGACCCGGGTAAGGGGCCGACTGATTGAAGGACTGAAGCGGCCCAGAGTACTGGTCAAACCCCAGCGGGCCTCCTGAGGGCGAGGGGAATGCGCCAGGACCATTGTATGGCCCTGACGAGGTTGCAGTCGCTTGCTGAATGTTCATAGCGTACCGTACTTTCGAACGTCGAACAAGACCGGTTGCACTAACGGCGGTGAAGGAAGTTGGCGAGCGGCAACAGTGGATCGGGCGGGAGCGGGTCTACCGAGCAAGGAGTAAGTGAAATGAAGAATAAAGAACAAACGAAAGCAGAGAAAGCCCTACGAGCTACGTCGGGCAGTAATATGGTCTATGAGACGAATAATAGGGTGGCGGGAGAGTTGGAGAGGAGCTCGAGGCACAGCTCAGCTCACTGCAGGGCGAGAAAGGTAAAGGGCGATGAGGAGGCAGGCACTCAGTCGGGGAAGGTGCGGGAGAAAGTGGGTCTGCCAGCGAACGGGACCCACCACGGGAAGTGGGCCCATCACACTGTGCCTGTACGCCGACCAAACCTTTCTACACACGTTGTTCTGTCGTTTCTTTCCATTGTCACAGAGCTCGATGCAAGACGGAGCTCTCTCTCTACCTATCCACACGAATTGGTCTGCGCCCTTCGTCCCTTCGTTTCTTGACTCTTACGATCCCGCCATGTCTGATCAAACAAACTCGCGTTTCACGCCGTCGAACAAAACAGTCACCGAGCGGATCTCGGACAGCACCGTCGGCCTCGTCGCGCTCTCCGATTTCCGCAAGCGACGCGCCGAGGTCCTCGACCAGCAGGACCGCGAACGGGAGGCCGCCTTATCCGGCGCATCCACCCCCGACCGATCCGTGTCCGCGACACCAGACGCCGCGAGCGACTCAGCAAGCAGCGCAAATAAGCCGAAGAAGAAGAAGAAGAAGATTGGCACCAGCAAGCTGTCCTTTGGCGACGACGAAGAGGAAGAAGAGGACTTGACACCCACGGGGAAAGGCAAGAAGGCAGATGGCAGCGACGTCGACAAGGCGGAGAAGAAGACCAAGGTCGTCGCCAACTCGTCGGTGGCGTTTGTGCCAAAGGTCATGTCGAAGGCCGCGTTGCGCCGCGAAGCTGCCGAGCGGGAGGCGTTGCGCCGCGAATTCCTGGCCATCCAAGAGGCCGTCAAGGCCACCGAGATTGCGATACCATTCGTCTTCTATGACGGATCCAACATACCCGGCGGCTTGGTGCGCGTCAAGAAGGGCGACTACATTTGGGTCTTCCTCGACAAGAGCCGCAAAGTCGGCGCGGAGCTCGGCGTAGGAGAAAAGGGCAACGCACGGAAAGAATGGGCGAGAGTGGGGGTGGACGACTTGATGCTCGTTAGGGGGTCCATAATCATTCCGCACGTGAGTTCAGCAAGATTGGTTCTATATTCGCTTCCTAGACTGACTCCTCCTAGCACTACGAGTTCTACTATTTCGTTCTCAACAAGAGCCTGGGCCCCGGTGGCAAACGGCTTTTCAACTACAGGGCTGAAGCACCGCCCCTAACGGACGGAACGGAACCCAAGGAGGCGCCCGCTGCCCCAAACGGCGGCCTCACCACCGCAGCAGCGCTCAAGGCTGCTGCGGTCAAGGCACTTCCCGACATCAACACCCTCGAGGGTGCGACCGACGATCCGACCCTGACGAAGGTGGTGGACCGGCGCTGGTATGAGCGCAACAAGCACATCTATCCAGCGAGCCTGTGGCAGGAGTTTGACCCCGAAAAGGATTACAATGCCGAGGTTCGAAAAGACGCTGGCGGGAATACTTTCTTCTTTGCGAGATGAGAGCCGGTCCTGGTTGCTCTGCAAAGACGCAAAATTCGTCAAGGTCGTCGGTATGTTGGATGAAGAGTGATCACGCCGGGTCGAGCGGCGTTCGTTTCGCAAGATCTCATCCTTTCATCAGCCGGACGGCGAGAAGCAGGCCGAGGATGAGCGTCCACCCCGGCCAGAAGACCAACACGATCAGCATGTTGCCCCCTGGACCCAGTATCGTAGTGGCGAACTCCATGAAGAACTTCTTTCTCAGCTTTGTGACATTCTTGGAGTTCCACGCACGCCGTAACGCCCTGCGAAGCGCCGACGTCGTTGCGCTGAGCAGGAGGAAGGAATTGGCGGCAAAGAGCCGGGTCGCGACAGCTGTCGAGGTGAGGGTTGTGGTGGCCAGGAGGTGGCCGTAGACGAAGAGCAGCGACGACGCAAGGGTGAAGGTTGGCCCGAGGAGGGCGACGAGGTCTGAGCGCTGGCGGATTGTCACGCCAGGCTCGAGCGTGGACGAGGTCAAGATGGCGACCCTGTTCATGATGGCAGAAGAGGTCTCGGCAAGGGCTTTTTCACGACGACCTACATCGGCGCCTTGTTGGTGAGATTGAGGGGAGGGTTCAGTGCCATCAGAGGAGGAGGCGGGCTCGGCTTGTTGCAGCTGGCGATGTATATTGAGGGGCATTCTGTCTCGCAGCATCTGCTTGCAGCACACCACGCACACTACGGACTGAGTTGCCTTTCGCGGGGATTTACGGCAACAGCGCTTCAGATAATGCGGCATCTACCTCTGCTATATGTGAATGTGACGACGATGGACATGATAAATGCTAGCGGCTGGGGCGGCTCGCCGCCTAACGCCTAACAGAAGGGTGGTCTAGAAATTTCCACCCCTCCACCGAGTCAATAACCAGCGTCGTGCCAGACTCCACAATCCCCTTCGTCGCTAGCAACAAACCATGGCAACACGTGGGGCCGTTTAGGGTGCCGGATCGGGCTCTGTACGATTCATCGAGACAACGAGGGGGGGGGGAAGGGAACAGCGTAGACGCCCATCGACTCCCATGCGCACGTGTTATCGTCCTCCCACCGCTCATCCGCGTCCACATGTGAAATCGCAGGCTGACTGAAGAACGTTCTCGTTCTCGTCCGCCCTCCTCGTGGACCCTGATCACCCGGACCCCTTCATCCTCATTGGCGTCTCTAGTTGATCCACCCTTGTCGTTCCCGCTATCGCTATCGCTATCGCTGTCGCTTTGTGCCGCAGCGCCCCCCCCCTCCGGAGCTTTTCGACCTGTCGGCATCCCACCGCAAGGCATGCGGCCGGATCCCGTGGGTGCGGCCGCCCGGCGCATGGGCGAGGGAACGCGGACGTTCTGGCAAGTTGGTGCATCGGTCCCGTCCCCGGGAAACCCGTCTCGGTTTGCATGTTCCGAGTGCAATATTTTACGCCACAGACTATGCGCCATCCACAGCGCCACATGTCTGTCTTGGTAATATGTGGCTGCCTACCAAGTGTGAGCAGCCACACTTGGGTTAGCAAGTGGCATTGTCTTCCCATGCCCCCCCGAGCATAGCACCCAGAGAAATCAAACACGTGTATGTATCATCACTTTCAGAGAAATCAGTAGCGGTCAGGCTCGTGGCCGTGTCACCTCATGAACATGAAAACACTCCCGAGAAACATCTTCACCGTCGCGGGATGGTTACATACCGCTTTCTTCAGCTCTTCGTACACGCCGAGAAGATTCCAGCGGTGAGATCAACCACTGCGTTCTGGCAATCGACACAAGCCTCCCTGTTCGGGCCATTATCGATCCCTTTTGTTTCAGGACGTCAGCCACGCAGCAGAAAAAGTGCGTATCGTCCGCTCGGCCGAGAGCACCTGGGCCCAGCGAGTCGGTGAAGAATGAACACGACCGCAACCCGGTGTAACGTTTCCACGCTAAAGCCTACGCAGGTGGCAAACAGGACCGGACATGTCACGATGATCAACACTCCAAGCCGCTCAAACGAGCCATCAAGCGGCGTCTGCACGACCATGCATCTATCTACACTATAGGCGGAAGTGGCTGGTTAGTCAACAGAATAGTCAAAATACGGATGCGCCTTGCTGGCGTCCCATGCGGCCCCTGTGGCATGACGGGCATGACGGGCATGACGGGGCAAGGTCGCACAAGTGGAGCCGCGAGTGGGAAGATGCACGATGATGGGACGAAAGGTACCCGGCGAAGAAACCAAACAAACACTGATGTGCAGTGGATAGGTATGCATAATCGCAGCCCACCTCGTCTGCGGCTGATGCATCGATCTTCCTGGCTATCTCGTCTGCCCTGCAACAGGGAACCTCGTCAAGTGAAAACCCATCCAGGCAGCCGGTACCAAGCAAAGACGGGCTCCGGGGCTCGAAATCGTCGTACACAATCCGCACGGCCGGCCAATTGACGGGTGACGGTCAACCATCTTCACTTTCCAGCCACCACATATCCGTGTCCATGGCTCTCATCGCAGGGTCCGTCGCTCCAAGCGAGAGTGCAACCAGAGAACACGTTCATGCATGTCTTGACACTGCACCGATCACCGCTCGCGGAGGATCGTCTGTCGTGCCTCTCTCAACACGAGCCCATGATCAGCATTTCTGCCTGTTGGGGAGCACTTGTCGTTTCTGGCTCTCGCTAGCTTGAAGTATCTTTGTAGCGTAACCTACACTAATCCCCAACCCGGACATGTCTCAAGCTTGCTCCTCACGAGAAAAACCGCGCCAGACGGGAGACACGTTGTTCTATTAATGGCAATCCCTCGATCCGTGCTCTACCCTGATGCAGCATAGTGCCTGCAGGACAAGCCGGGATCGGGCAATTAACCTCAGCCCGCCCTGGCCGTTTCTTCCCCGTTACCTACAACGGCCCCTCTTTTTTCTTTTTGTTTTTCTTCCCCTCCCGCTTGTCTGTCAACGGACGCAACGATCTACGGCGCGTTTGTGGGGGGGAGGGAAAAACAGCGTACGGAAGGTCCTTGGCCGCGCGAGACGGTGCCAGTTAGCTCAAAGGGGGGAGGGCGAGGGAATACGAGAATGGCCACCCTCGATGCTACGTCATGTTCGTCGGGTGCACCACCTTCTCCGGCGATACCACCTTTCATGCCCCCATGCAAGGGCGGGCGGACATGAATGTTGAAGCGAAGACTACTCCGTATCGGCCGCGCTGGCGTGTACTAGGCGACAGGCGAACCGACGACGATCTTTTCTGGTCCGTTGGGGAACCTTACGATGCGGTCTTGCGCATACTTAAACCTGGCGATGTTCCCGTCCGAACAATGGATTGACCATATCATCCCATCACAATAACAACACTCCTCTTCTCGGTGTCCGCCTCAAGCATAACCATTCGTCACCTACCGCACCTCTTCTCGTCCCGCTCGACCGCCATCATGCAGCTCCTTTCTACCCTTCTCCTCCTCGCCCCGGCACTCGCCTCTCCCGTCGCCCGGCGCCAGGAGGAGCCGACCTGCGGCCAGAAGTCGGTCAAGGTCTCCGAGTGGACGCTCGCCGGCTTCGACTACCACGCCAGCTACACCTTCACCACGCCGGCGCACCAGAACTCGTGGGGCTACATCAGCTTCAACGTCTCGAACCCCGCCCTCGACTACGACGTCGCCTGCAGCGCCGCCAGCAGCCGCCTCAACGACTTCTTTTACGGCGACCAGGTCTACGACTGCAGCCCGCCCGAGGGCCAGAACGCCGCGACCTCCTTCACCTGGAGCTACCCCGAGCGCGCCGTCGCGCTGAACCAGTCGTGGACTTGCAACGATGACTCCATGTTTCCGTAAGTCTGCCCCCTTTCTCTGCCCCATCGCGGAAGGGGGAGAGGGGGAAACCCCCCCTCCCTGTTTACGGGATGACCAACAATATCGGCACGAGTGCACCCCCGGCTAACCGTACCGAAACAGCTCTCACTTCACCGCGAGGGGAGGCGCCGTCGCCAATCTCACTTGCGAGGAGACCTTCTGGGAGAATAAGAACTGGACGCTGGGGCAAATCTACTCCCAGCGCGACGTCAAGTGCGGCGTCATTACGCTGCCGACCCCGGTCAAGGATATCTCGGCCATCGCCTAGGTGGGAATCGGGTACCGAGGGCTGGGGCCGGCCACTGGGGGGGCACCCGACCAGTACCGGTGATATTACGACGACGACAAAACAATCACAACAGCGTGCATGCCACTCCTTATGAATCTCATGACACGACATAATTTTGCATGGGTTTGGGGGCGCTCGAGGGACTGAACCGGTTCAACCGTCGTTTTCGGGTGGGGGGGCATTGGACGGCTTTCGAAAAGAAGACTTTGGGGTTACCGGGGCATATAAAGTAACAGTAGCACGTCGAGTAATTTTAATCACCTAATTCTGCTTCCTTCCCATGTCTCTTTTCCGTCCCCCATAAACCATTTAACATCCCGGAGAACCCAGCGCGCTTGGTCACATGACAGAATAAGAGTGTCAACTACTGCCCGTAACTGACGACGTTGTCTTTTGCGACATCATCACTTTTCATCAAACCCCACAAGCTCGTTCGACTTGTCCCAGAGCTCCTTCGGCAACTGCTCGTCGTCGATATACAGAGCGTACCCCGTCCTGTCGGCGGTGGGCCCCTGTTCGACCAGGTTGCTGAGGTACTTGCCGCCCCGGCCCTCCCACTCCTTGCTCAGCGCGGCGTAGACGGTCGTGGCCGCGCCCTGCTGGACGTTCTTCAGGTGAGGCTTGATCGCCTCGTTGTTCAGCAGTCCTTCGGCCTCTTCCTTTGGGAGGTACTGCAGCAGGTTGGTGGGGATGACCCCGGGGTGGAGGGAGAGGGCGTGCAGCCCCTCGGACCCGTACCGCCTCTCGACCTCCTTTGCAAAGAAGACGTTGGCCGTCTTAGACCGCCCGTACGCGAGCCAGGGGTGGTACGCCTCCTTTTCAAAGTTAATGTCGTCGAGGCGGACGTTGGCTCTGTGGTGCGCCATAGACGACACGGAGATGACCCGCGACTGAAACCCAGGTGTTGAGGACGCGAGAAGTGCGGGCTTCAGCAGCTGGAAGAAGAGGAAGTGACCGAGGTGGTTCGTTCCGAACTGAGTCTCAAAACCGTCTTCCGTCTTGCCCTGCGGTGTGGCCATCACGCCGGCGTTGAGTATGAGGACGTTCAGCTTATCGCTCCGGGACAGGAACTCCTTAGCGGCCGAGCTCACCGAGGCCAGGGAGTCCAGCCGGAGCTCGATGGCGTGGACGGGCGCGTCGGACTTGGGGCCGGGCCCGCTCTTGATGCCGTCGATGGCCTGCTGGGCCTTGGCGGAGTCCCTGGCCGTTACGAAGAGAGTCGCGCCTGTCGCGTGGATGGCGCGCGCTGTCTCGAGGCCGATGCCGGTGTTTGCGCCCGTGACAAGGACGACAGTCCCGGCCAGCTTTCCGACGAGGCCCTCGTCTTCTATGACCTGAAGGGCCGTGGGCCGCGCGTCTCCTGGTCCCTGAGGATTGGCGTGGGCGGCGGCGTACCTAGACATGGCAGGGTGGCGTTGGCTGACGTGTTTGTTTTTGAATTTTCGAGTTCTGTGGTGCTCCTGGTGTCGATTTTATAGACGCAGCTGAACTGGGCTGTTTCTGACTTGTAGAAAGAGAAATGCTGGAACTTTACACCCAGTGAAGAACGAAGGGCGATGACATCTGGGTCTTCAGACGAGGGGCGGAGAGGGGGAGGTTCTTCAGAGCCTGAACCCGAACCTTAAGGTTGGTATTAGAAACATCCCGTTTTGAGCTCCATCATGGCTGGAGTAGTCTCGTCTGCGGGACTTTTAAACTCCGCAGATGGACGAAAGATATCTGAGGCTGCTTGAAAAGGTTGTCTTCCATGGGCGTGCCTTAGTTTGAATGCAAAAGTATGATTTCTAGCTTGCGAGAAAGATTGGTATGAATAGGATCCGAGATGGCGGAGACAGCGGCCCAACTGAATAACTATTGTCGTGCACCTGGCGGGCCTCAAAAGAAGCCAATCGTCTTGAAAACTTACCTCAGCATCGGCAGCGGCCGGCAAGGAACAGGATTGAGTTCATCTAGTCATCGGGGTGTTGGCGATTCAGCCAGGGGTCTTCCATGAGTTGTCTGGCCGACAATCTATCTTCCGGCCTCCACTGAAGCATCTTTCTGAGGAAAACCAGGAACTCGGCCTTCTCGGAGCCTTCGAGGTTAGCCTCCTCTTCCTCGAGCGAAGATTCCGGTATCTCGCCGTCGATCATTAGTTTGCCTACACCCCAGCTGTTAGTATTCGCCTTGGCTTTTCGAGACGATCAGAGGCCGTGCTGACCTTCTTCATCAAAGAACTCCTTCCAAGACGAGCCACGTTCCAAGAGATCATCCGGCGGCGGTCCCATGAGCGACACCATTCTGGCGAAGTGCGCTGCCCGCGACGCCGTCCGGTCTCGAAGCCTGGTATTGAAGAGCAGCTTGCCTTCGAACAGATCCCAGATCTGCAGAAAGTGGCGTCAGTCTATGCAAGACATCCAGCAGCTAGGTAAGATCTACGGTCGTACCATGAGTCCCAGGGCCCAGATGTCAATCTTGTTATCCCAAGGCATTCCCAGAATAATCTCGGGAGCTCTGTACAAGTCGGGCATCACCTGACCCTCGAAAGTGCCCTGCCCTACTCTCGCGTCGCCGAAGTCGCTTATGATGGGGTCCCCGGGGTCGTCTGGAATCTCCAGTCCGGTGGATGCGTACACTATCCTGTCGTCCATGATCTTCCTCGCACTTGGCATGGCCCATTCAGCTTCTACAAGGTGGTCAAGAATGGATGTGTCGGTGATAGCAAGCATGATGTTCCCATCCTGAATGTCTGGCATTGTGTTAGTGGTGTGGTTTCGGTGTGCTGACCGCCCGCATGCATGACACATACCTGTGTGCACCACGTGTGCCTCGGAGTGCATGTAGTCGAGGCCCAATAACAGAGCATAGGTGAGGCCCTTCAAGAGGTTTTCCGGGACTTTCCCGCCCGCAAGCTCCCGAATATCTGCCAGCGACAGCCCGAGTGTCTCGAAAACCAGACACACGTGCGGACCTGCTGGGCCAGACACTTCGAAGCTTGCCTTGATCGAACGGAGGAGATTCCGGCCTGGGTGATCAGAGGCCACACGCCACAAGTGATCGAGCACTTTCCCTTCGTTCAACGCCTGGCGGTGGCCTGCTTCGTAGACCTTCAGCGTGACGTAGGAGTGTAAGCTAGGTAACTTGTCGTCAGCCTTTCGCTCCTTTGCTAGCGTTCTCGACAGCGCGACGCGAGACACGGACGTACTTGAGGTCGCGGCACAGCCATACTGTCGACGCCGAGCCGAAACCCAGCTTCAGAAGCACTTGGTACCGGGACTCGAACACCTGCCCGATCTCGACGGGGTACCACCTGTCCGGGTTGTACCAGGCGAAGCCCTGCTCTTCCAGCTGCACCTCCGGGCCGTAGATATCCTCGGGCTCGGCTTCCGGCAGCGGCCTGGGCGGCGAGTGGCTTCTTCTTGTCATCTGGGGTCGACGTGCCACACTGTCGCGAGCGGTGAAGTTGACATCGTGCTGTGCTGTGCTGTGCGGTGCTGTGCGCAGGGCTTTGCTTCAAGACGTGTTTGTTTTGTGGGGTCGAAGAATGGGTATTGGAATGGGGAAGGTGCGGGCGGTCCCCACAAACCTTGACTGGCCACTGACAATTAATTGTATGCTCTGTGATTTTCCGGGCACATTCCCCCGCCGCCGATATTCCCTGTTTCCGAGCACGAGTTCAGTGCAGGTTTGTTCAATGTATCCGTAGTTGGGCCTCAATGACGGTGTTCTTTCTCATCATCGTCTCATATATCGAGTTGTTGCTGGCGATGTTTCGCTGTTGCGATGAGAGGACCGGACCGAAACCTACCCATATTTCATCCGCTTCACGATTTACTTTACCTACCTAATTCATTTTCATCTCTTACACCATTTCTTGTCTGTTTATGATACATGAAAAAGCCATAAACGACTCATTTTTCTACGAATCAAAGGAAGTCTCGTCAAATATCAGACAGCCGTCGATGCTGCGAATGGCCATTGCCCAGCGTCATCACAACCTCCCTCGTAGATGTGCTGTGGTTCACTCGAATTGCCACGAAAGGCCTCGAGCCGAACAAATGCCCAGGGATGGAGGGTACTCAATCAGATGTTCCTTGTGTTTCGAGTGTGCTCGTGTGTTCTGGATTGCCGGACAACACACGCGATTGGTGCTCCTGATCAAAACCCGCCACTGACGAGAACATCGATCCTCCTGCCTGGTCTCAACTGCGGTTCGCCCATGTTCTATAGCGCGTGCGGGGCCCAAGAAATAAACGACGATCGGATTGTAATCCCACGGATCTGAGCTACTGGCAGGCTCTCGACAAGACAGAATGTATGTAAGCAGAAAACATCACATGATGCTACCCAGCAGAATGGCACAGATATACCTGCGACGTCTACAACTGTCACTCCGAGACTCCCTGTGGCAGTCGCTCTCTTGAGCTATGGCAGCGACACGTGTGACGTTCTGAAAGACGGCAGCGCCGATGACGTATCTTTCCAGGACGTAGTAAAAGCCCGCCACCAGAGGTTGCGGTCTATTTTCTTTCTCCAGTGAATGTCTGCCGCCTTCCGGGGTCACTGTCGTTCAAGTGACAGCACAAATACCGAGACACATCTCCGTGATGATTATGTTACCTATCATCCGGGTTCGGGTCGATGACTGGCTCCTGGGGGAATGGTTGTACTGAACATTTCCAGGTCCTGTACTTGAGCTGTCCACGGGAAAGTATTGCAGACTTGTAGAAGGCAGGTTTTGCCCCAGAGAGCCTCCTCAGCTCTCTTTAGGCAGGTTGTCCATCACGTTATCACAGCCAAAGGATCCCAACGTAGTATCTTGCTTGAAAAAATGCCTTCATCGTTTTGGTTATGTATTCAGAGCAGCGGAGGCCATCACCAAAGCATGAATTTGCCTCCCAAACTGCTGTCTGGAAGTGCATGGCAAGCAGCGGAAGACTTGGTATGCCTCGAAAGGACCTACATCTGCGCTACCAATTAGGCAAACACGTTGTGAGTTGCGCTGCTCGCCGTGTACGTACCTCTTGAGCAAAGGGGCGTCGTGGGTTAAACGGGAAAGAACGACTGTAGTAGGCAGGTAGGCAGATACGCGAACGCACGCGAGGCATATCTTCTTTTGCAAGCTGGCCCACTTGAAAAATTTCCTCCTTTCTCCTCCATCCCCATCAAGAGATTCGGTGAGTCCCCCCATTTTGGTGAAGCTCTCTGCCCAAATGCTAACCAGTTGCAGAGTGAGTTTGTTTGCCCTTGTCGACCAAGTGATAAACCTTGCTAACACAGCGGCATCTATCAGAATTCAATAAATCAAGTCTTTTCTGTAAGAACCCAATCTGTCGATCTGAAGTTGTCTAGTGTTAACAAGAGTCCCACAGCAAGATCACCACCGACACCACCACCACCACCACCACCAACAGCAGCAGCAACAGCAGCAACAGCAACCGCAACAGCAACAGCAACAGCAACAGCGTATGTCATTCCAACATTCTTCTACTCCTAGATTATGACCTGACTGACAATATTGCACAGAAGATGTCCGACTCTGTACGTTTCGCTGTATTCCCCCTCTAATCGCGTCTCTCGACGGGCTGATGCTTCTTGTTCTGTCTGGCCTGGTTGTGCTGTCTGATCTCGTTATTCTGTCTAACCTGATTGTTCTGTCAGCAATCTACCCCTACGGCCGCCGCCGCCGATGCCGCTGCCGCCGCCGCCGCTCCCGCCGCCGCCGTCCTCTCCCTCGAGGTACGATGGCAACCCTTTTTCCTTCTTGTGTGTCTTGCTCGTTTTGCGACATTGACTAACTATTGTTCAGGAGAAGGAGATGAAAGTAAGTTGTGCATTGCATACTCAGTACCAGTCACAAGTTACTAAACACAGGATTCCCCAGAGCGTATTAAGAGAAGAGAAGCTGTATGTGTGGTCTCTCCGAGTTTATTGAATTTACATGTACTGACTTTCTGTGATGAACCGTAGCGTCTGCTAAGCATAGTATAAAGTAGTTATCCTATCTAAAATATAGATCCCAACTAGAAAGCGGTTAAAATACCTATATAGACTGGTCTATACGTCTGGTGAGCCATATCTATAGTGGGTTATAACTAATACTAGCTATATAAAGCTATTCTAGCTTTATAACACACCCCTTTAGCTATAATCTATATTATAGGTAAATAAATATAAAAATAAATTATTTAATAAAAAATAAAATAAAGTAATTATAGGTTAAAAGGTCTTCTTTTAACTGTTTTCTATAGATAAAAGAAATAGTATTCTTATTTAAATAGTTAAAAGGAATAGTGTTCTTATTTAAACTATTCCTTTTAAATAATATTATTATTTAATAGGAAGGTATAGGTTACTTAATTTTACTCCTTCCTTTTTTATAATAAGTAGGGTTAAAATATTTTAACTATTAATTTTTCTATTTACTTTTTTTCTTCCCTAACTATTATTATTAGTATTATAGTAAGTTATCCCCTTTTTTAATTATTAACTATTATTTAAAGTAATTTTCTATTTATAGATTATAATCTTAAGTAAAAAGCAGATAGTTAAAAGGAATCCCTATTTTAAAAAACAAACTCTTTTTAATAAGCTTCTTTAAAAGGTATAAATAGAATATAAGAAGCTAGAGACGCTTCTCTTTATTTATAATAACACTAGCTAACTTAGTAGTATTAGCTTTTTAACCCTAAATATAGGTCTTAGTTTAGATTTTAACCTAAATAACCTTAATATATCTAGATCTAGTTCTAATAATAGTTCTCTATATAGTATAAAGGATTAAAATAAACTTCTAAATTAAGATAAAGATAAAGAGATATATACTTTACTTTAAAAAGACTTTCTAAAGGTAGATAAAATAGGTCTTTACAGCCTAGATAATACCTTTAAGGTAGAGTAAAAGAAGTTAGCTAATAAATAGTATAATTTATTTATTAAAGCGTTATAAAAGAAATATAAGTTTTTTTTTAATTTTAAAATCTTTTAGTAACTAATATTTAAACTAGTTCCTAATTATAATTATAATTAACTTATTAAATATACTAAAGATCTCTTTTTATCTACCTATCTAATTAGGAGTAACCTTTTAACCTACTATAGTAAGTAACTTATACTTACTTAAAAGAAGAAGAAAAAGAAATTAGTTAAGAATTTATCTTTAAGGGATAATAATAATCTAGTAGACCTATACACCTATCTAGATAGTAAATTGCTTTCTAAAGAGAAAACGTCCTAGAAAATACTTCCTAAAGGCTAATAGAAGACGTCTTCTAGATCTTACTATCTATATAAGACTTAAAAGTATAATACTAAGGGTAATCTAATTCTAGAATTAGGTCCCTCCTATAATTACCTTTATATTACTTATTTAAGAAGCGTCCTTATAGGCGTATTATAGGGGGAATATATTATAACTAATAGTAACAGTTATAAGCGCTATACTAAAAACTAGTCTACCTATTATAATATAGATCTATATTATACTAAACTTATAGAGCGGTTTATTAAAGGTATTTAATTAGGCAGTTATAAGCCCTCTATAAGTACTTTTTAAGCTGTTTTCTAGTTTAGATAAACTAATCTAGATATAGTAGAAGAAATATAATAGTATAACCCTCTATAACTATTATAATAAGTATAAAAAACTCTATAAGAAGCAGAAGGATAATCTTAAGAAGAATAGTGTTATATACTAGAACCTTTCTCTAGCTAGTCTATATAATTCTAGTATCTAGGCGTTTAGTTTATTACCTTTAGTTATAATATCCTTAAGTAGATATAAGCTAGAATAACGTTCTAACATACCTTCTAAAAAGTAAAAGGTTAATTTTAGTTCTAGTTTAACTTTAGAGATATATACTGTAGTTATAAATTCTTATATAGCTATAGAGGGATTTTTTAAGGGTGCTGTTAGCCTAAACAGCCCTTTTATTATAGGATTCTTAATATTACTTTAAGCTTTTAAGGAGGACGTTTATTATAACTTATAATTACTTTTTAAAAATAATTAGTATCTTAGGTAATAGATATAGAATAATTTTTAAAAGGTTAAATTAAAAGGGATTTAATCCTAGGAAATACTTTTTAGTATAAGATAATACCTATTATTTAGAGCCTAAGGATTTTACAGCTTATTTAGTGCGTTTTAGACAGTTTTACTTTTAGGAATTTACTTACTCTTACTCTACTGCTTTATTCTTCTTATTCTAAATAAGTTCCTATATATTAGTAAGGTTTATAAGTAATTAGAAGTGTTTAAACTTTACTTATAAAAGGTTTTTTATAAGTCTATTAGCTAGTATATTATTTATAGTAATATATATAATATTAAAACTCCTATTTAAGAATTTCTATTTAAGCTATATATTTTAAATATCTATATGTTAAAGGTAAGTTATTAACTGCTTATCTTATTAAATTATTAGTCTAATTATTTATTAATTATTATAGTGAATTTTCTAGACGTCTCCTATACTTAGGGTAAAGTCTTAAAAGAGTCTTTTAAAGGCTATTATCTCCTTAGCGGTTTATTTAAGGCTAAAGAGTTTAGCCTTAGTTATTAAAGTAGTAACTATTACTTAATAAGTAGCTTTCTACTAGATTATACCTTTAAAAAGTAAGAAGATATACCCTTATAATAATTTCTATAATTCCTTATTATCTATAAATAAAGTGTCTATAGCTATTATAAGTGCTGTCCTACCCCCTATATCTCTAAAATAGATTAAGAGGTAGTATATTATATAAAGGTATTATATAATCTAATTTATAGTAGAAATATATTATTTTAAAGGGTTTATTAAGAAGTATAATAGTATTAAATAAGTAAATATAATATTAGGTTATATTATAATTATAATAAATAAAATTAATCTAATTTTTATTTAGAATTTATAAACCTACTCTTTTATTACTTATCCTAGGTTCTTCTTAAAGTTAATAGATAAAAGGGGAGTTAATAGAAAAATGCCTTCTATAAGGTTAAATCGTTTTATAATTTTCTTAATATATAAGTTATAGACTAAAAAGAGCTTTCTTTTTTAGTAATTATATATAATATAAATTCTAAGGTAGTATTTAGCTACTCTTTAGTCCTTTATCTTATATATCTTCTTTAAGGAGTTAATAATTAATTTACTAGCCGTCTTATTATTTTAATAGTAGAGAACTAAGATATTGTCTATATAGAAGATTATAAAGACTTTCTATTTATTATCTATAAAAAGATATAGGTCCTTCTTTATAGGCTTTAATCTAAGAGATTTTAGCTTTACTAAAAATTCCTTATACTAAAGTAAAGGTATATCTTATAGCCTATATAAGGTATATATAAGTTAAACGTATTTCCTAAGTATTTTAAAACTATTTAGAAAATAGTAAGTAACTAGCTTACTATTTATCTCTATATTTAGAAACGTATTAACTATATCTAATTAACAGATTTTAAAGTTAAACTAGGCTGTAATTACTATTATAACCTAAAAAGTCCTTACTATAAGAGTCGCTATATATATATATTATAATAGATTTTTATCTTAAAGATTACCTTTTATATAGATTCTTACTTTATAGTATTCTAGAAATCTATCCTTATCTAGTTTATAGGTAAGAACTTACTTTAGAGGTAGCGCTTTAGATATAATATCTTATATATTTACTACTCTCTAGATACCCTTTTTAATTAACTTATTAATTTCTAGCTAATAAGTAGTATAAAATAG
The DNA here is from genome assembly GCA_030867305.1 of Colletotrichum zoysiae. Lineage (NCBI taxonomy): Eukaryota > Fungi > Ascomycota > Sordariomycetes > Glomerellales > Glomerellaceae > Colletotrichum > Colletotrichum zoysiae. The sequence continues at coordinate 3,131 of MU842879.1, read as the reverse complement.
CTCTTTTAAGTTAGTAGGTAGCTAATTAATATAGCTAAACTGTATTAAGGGTAGTAGTAAATTAGAAATAATATACTTTACACTTAGTTTTAGAAGTAACTTTTAGTATTATATACCTAGAATTACTCTAATAACTGTTATATAAAGTGTTTTATAAGTATAGTCTGCTTTCTAAACTGCTTTCTATTAATTAAGTAGATAAGTGTTAAAGAAATCGTCTTATTCTCTATTTATAAACTAGAGTTTAGTTTAAGATTTATCCTTTTAGATTAATATATTATAAGAGATAGGTTTACTATCTAGTAGGTTACCTCTTAGTAGATATCTATTATTAATATAAGAAATAAAGTTAATTTACCTTTTTTCCCTCTTTTTAGATATATTCTATTACTTAAATATACTTTCTAAAAGTAACCCTTAGGTTCTTCTGCTTATTCTTACTAGTAGGGTATAGCTTTTTACCCTCTAAGCTAATACTACTTAGTATATTTAGATTACTTTAGTTAGACTTTATATATTAAATAGCCTTTCTATACTTAAAGTTAACTCCTATATATCCTTTTAACTAACTAGTTATTTCTATATAGGTAGGTTATTTATTCTAATATAAATTATATCTATAATCCTTTCTCCTAATAGAGATTAGCTTAAAGTGCTCTCTATAGTATTTACTACCTACTTATCTTCCTCTAGATACTATATTTATTTTATTTTAATACTTAAAATAAGAGGTTCTAATTATAGCTTTAGCCTAAGTATAGATTCTAGTAATAGTAGATTTCCTTTTAATTATTATATTAGTAATTTAGTTCTATTAACTTTTCTAGTTTACTTTTTAGTATTATTATTAGTTTTAGAAGGGTTTTCTATTAGGAAATCTATTAGATCTTCTACTTCTAGTGCCTTAAGTATTACATTTAAGTTTATAGATAGAGTCTTAAGTTCTATAATTTCTTATATAACTTTTAGTTTAATTATAAGATAGAAATCGTCTAGTATATAGAATTTTATCTTATTAAAAGTTATATTCTTAGTAATAAACACCTAATAAAAAGTTAGAACCTATATTCTATATAGGTTATATATATTTAGTATATAACCTACTAGATACTTAATATACCCTTAAGGAACTACTTTAAAAAGCCTCTTTTTAATACCTCTTTCTCTTTTTTACTTAAGAGGATAAGTGTAATACCTATATATATAAAGCTAGCCTTAATATAGGTAGAGGTCCTATATTATACTTATATTTAGAGATAGGATATACTACCTTATATATTATTAGTACTAGGCTTCTTTTACTTCTACTAGTAATTTCTAATTATTATATTTTTATAGACTAATACTAATTATTTATATAGCTACTATAACTACTTCTAACTATAAATTAGTTAGTAAGTTTACTACTATTATTATTTTAATTACTTAGGTTATTACTTTTTTACCTACCCTTTTACCCCCTCTAGCTAGTTCTTTTATATAAAGTAAAGTAAGCTTTAGATTAATACTAAGTTCCTTAACCTAAAGTTAGTAAGCAGTATAGCCTTAAACAGCTATTACAGCCTACTTAACGTCTTATCTAATCTTATAAATTAATAGGCGCTTTTACCTTTTTATCTATTATTTAAATAGGTATAATACTTTAAACACTTTATTATAGGTTTTATTTACCTTTAGAAAGATAAAAGGCTATCTAGTATACTTATCTTTAATAATAAGTATCTATTTAGATCTATTAAAGCTTAGTAGGTAGTTAAAAAGGTCCTATAATATCTAATAAAAGGGTTATATTAACCTTCCCTCTAAAGTTTACTTAGAAATTACTTAAGAAGTATAGGTTTATATATAGTATTTATATTCTAATTAGGATAGTGCTTAAATCTTTACACTATAAGCGTTTATAACTAGATATTAAAGTGTGTCTAGTCTTAAATAGCCTAATTAAAGGTACTAAGTTATTATATTATTTAATCTATCTCCTTTAGTATTATAAGATAGCCTCTAATATTATAATACTTATTTTAAAAAGGAAAACACTCTAGCTATACTATATAGAATAGAAAGGTAGAAAGACTAAATAATATATTAAAGGAAGACTAAATTAAATTTCTAAGTAAGTTAGTAAACTATTTTACTCTTCTTAAGCAGTCCTATTTATAATATATAATTAAGTCTATAGTACTAAACTCCTACCTTTCTTAAATATACTTTTAAGATAATATTAATATAGAAATTCTTAATATAATAGACTCTATAGAGTATAAGATTATATAGTCTATTAGGTCCTAATAGGATTCCTTTAATAGTACGCTTCCCTTTCTTTATAATAGGAAATAAGGTTAATCCTACTTTAACCGTTTTATCTAGGTTAGCTTCCTCTATAGAACTAAGGTCTAAAAGGGATAAGTTATTAACTAGATAAATAGCTTTATAGTTATTAAATATAGTACTTTTAGAAAGAATATATAGACTGTTAAAGCTATAGGTAAAAATGCTATATAAAGCAGGATTAGTATTAATTTCCTTAAGGAGCTTAGGATTAATTACTATATAGTTAATAGAGTTTAATAATAAACTAGGGTTTCCCTACTTAGCGTCTTTTAAGGTAGTATCCTTCTCCTTTAAGGTTATATCCTTCTCCTTTCTTAATAGTAGTTACTTCTTTTTCTTATTTAGAGGCTCTATCTATCTCTTATTAATTAGCTAATATAATACCTACTTCTATTTATCCTCTTTTATATATTTAAGGATTTTAGCTAACTCTTCTAAAGTTTATTTAAGGTTTTAGTTATAAAAAAAGCCTCTTACTATAAGTTTAATATAGGGGCAGTTAGGTAGTATATATATTATAGGGACCCTATAGGGGTAATCCCTTATTTTTAATATTTAATTATTATCTAACTATTCTAAAAGTGTTATATAGACCTCTAAGACTTTAGTTTTACCTTTTATTACACTTTACTAAAAGGAAACTGTATTAAAGGTTGCTCTATATATACTAAGAGAGTGTACTACTTCTCTATTTATTTCCTATTTAATAAAGCGGTTTAAAGCGTCTTTTCTTTAGGTAGGTAAGAGTTATTATAAAATAGCCTTAAGAAACGTTTTTATAGCTAAATTACCTTAGACTT